>SRPZ01000233.1:0-44261 GCA_018360255.1 Claviceps maximensis
ACGACCTCGCGGCGCGCCCGGGCGAGCGCGTGCGGGTTCTGGACGAGCAGGAGCAGGGCCGTGGCGAGGAGACACGGCGCGGTGCTGCTGCCGATGGGCATGGAGACGATCTCATCGACGACCTGCGAGTCGGTCAGCGCCGTCTGGGTCTCGGGGTCGCGGCCGTCGAGCATGACGGCGAGCAGATCGCGGCGGTGCGTCGGGTGGGCGCGCCTCTCGCGCACAATGTCGGCGGCGTAGTCGCGCAGCGTGCGGATGGCATTCCGGAACTTGCTTCTGTACAGCAGCATGTTGAGCAGCGCCGGCC
Source organism: Claviceps maximensis (assembly GCA_018360255.1). Lineage (NCBI taxonomy): Eukaryota > Fungi > Ascomycota > Sordariomycetes > Hypocreales > Clavicipitaceae > Claviceps > Claviceps maximensis. The sequence goes on from SRPZ01000233.1 coordinate 308, forward strand.
GCGTCGGCCGCAGCATGGCCTCGGCGGTCGCGTCCTCCATGGCCTGCAGCACGGGATGGGCCGGCCCCGAGAGGCAGTTGAGCTTCTTGCCGAAGAGCGCCAGCGTCGTGGCCTCGAGGTTGAGCCGCTGCAGCTCGCCGAGCGGCTCCGTGACGAAGCCGTCGCCGCCGTCGCCGGCCCGGGCCCGGCCCCGCCACTGGGCAATGAGCTCGTTGGCCGTCTCTCGCATGTCCGCGAACGTCTGCTCGCGCATCGTCGTCTCGGCCGAGAAGAGCAGGTGCGGCGCCAGGATGCGGTGCGCGACGCCCCAGCTGGGCTCGTTGTCGTACGCCGTGAAGAGCGCGTCGTTGACGGCCGCGCGGATCTCGACGACCGGGCCCCCGACGTGCTTGCGGAATCGCTTCTCGTCGCATACCTCCTCGGCGAGGGCCACGCTGGCCACGAAGACGATGGTGTGGCCCAGCGCCGTGATCTGGAAGATCTCCCCGTACTGCTCTGCCAGCTTCTTGAGCGACGTCCACGTGTTGCTGGGCGTGATGTCCAGGATGTTGCCCAGCACGGGGAAGCCGCGTGGTTGCGGGATGGGTTGCGCCATCTTTCTTTCTTTCTTTCTTTCTTTCTCTTCCTTTTGCTTTTCTTTTTTTTTTCTTATTTCTTCTCTTGTGCCCTCTTATCCATCAACAACGATGGTCTTTTGTCGACGACTTGTAGTCCTGTGTCCTTCTTCTCGGTCCGTCTTCCTTTTTGTCTTACTTGGCGTCGTGAAAAAGACGGATAAGAACGGCGTTAAAAGCCGCCAAATATCTGCGTTTCTTCCTGCCTTGAGCAATAAAAAACATGAACTCCAGATACATACCAAGTCCAAAAAAAAAAAAAAAAAAAGGAACAAGCCACCAGCTGAAAGCGAAAAACCTACATAAGTAGCCCTCTTCCTACCCGCTCATCATCTCCATCTCCCCGCACGCATATTCTACCCCCTCTCTTCTCCCGATTCTTCACGCCGTGGCACAACAGCCCGTGTTTCGACACGTCATACGCAGCAAAATTGCGACATGCTTTCGCGCGCTCAAGCCCGGCGTGCTGCGTGCTCCATTGCCTCATGTACCCTTGCTGATGTCCCGATGAGCGTACACACAGCCAGCCACATGCTCCGGTTTCGTCATACGGGATTGTCCGTATGTGTGTGGGTTTTTGTGATTTCGCGTCCCTCGTGCATGTGTATGTGTCTTGTCTGAATCCGTACTTTACGAGGGCGCCTGATGCCGGACCTCCATCGAGATGAAAATGTCAGTCCCATGGTGTCCTGTGAGACGCTACATTAGTTCAACTTTACCCTTTTTCTTTTCGTCTTTTTTTACTTGTCCTTGTCTAGAAAAGACACCAGACTTCTCGGCCTGCCTATCGAGCAGACATGCCACCGCGACCAAAGAGGCTTGCAGTAGCGGCCGTCTGGCAGCAACGCGGGTGGATCGGGCTGGCTCTGCGCCGACGCTGAAAGACATGCGACGCTGAAAGACATTGTAGACATTGACTTGCCGTCTACGGCCTGATGTTACGTTGATCGGGTCATGGCGACGGCGTGGCTGTTGCTGGTGTCGTCGAGGAGAGAAAGTGATTCGTCGGGGTGACATCAATATGATGAGCGGGCAATCCACGGTCCACACCGTAGAACACAAGGTAGATCTCCGAGCGGTCAGCTTTATTTGTGTATTTTTTTTTCTTTTTTTTCCCCTATATGTTATTTTATTTTATTTCGTCCCCCTTCGCAACTGTTTACCTTTATTATAAATGTCTCCCATCTTTTGCAGCTTCCATGTCGCAATAAATGGTCCAGGGTACCTCGTTCAGCAAAATGCCAGACGACCCAACCAGACCCATGCATGTCTCGAAAGCTCCTCGTCACATCCCATCCGCGCAAGACTGGACCTCATGAACGAGAATCAACATCGCAATAGTTGTCATTATCAAGATATCCCATAATTGATCATGACATGACCCGTGTATATTCCATGCCCCTTTTTTTCAAACCCCCCCTTCCACCCTATCCCAAAAAAAAAAAAAAAAAAAAAAAAACTTCCCTATAGACTCCACGGCCAAGAACAAACAGCTCTCAGCTTAGTCAGCACAGGAACCCAAGCCCACAGACCACACCCATGTCCTTCCGTGACCCGGTGCGTCCACCATCGCGGCGTCCCTGACCAGCGAAAGCCAAGTCTGATCCCCCGTCCTCACTTTCCTGTCCCGCGTCCTCAGCCGCGACCGTCACTCCTTAATATCCCATCCGCGAACACGACAACACAAAACGACGAAAAAAAGAAACAATAGTTCAACCCCCCCCCCCCCCCCCCCCCCCCTAAAACGAAAAACAACAAAAAACCCATCTGGTAGCTCCGTCTCCGACTTTTCTAAAACCGCAAAACAAAAAACACACCTACGGAGCCATGACGCGCGCTCAGCAAACCATCTCCTTCGGCCTCCTCGTCACATCCGTATGAATTGCCTCCTTTCCCCACCCACGCCATCACGATTGACTTTATGGTTATCGCCATCCTTGCACGCACGCACAGTATAGACGCAAACCGCTAACACGTCGTCTTGACCGTCGACAAAAATAGCTCTACCTGGCGCTATATCTCGAATTGATCCCTCTGCCCGTGTTGGTCCAGCAGCAGATTGTGCCCGTGGTGCGTCGCCCCTGAAATCGAATCTAGAAGTCAAGGACAGGAAGAAAAAAAATAAGAAATAAAGAAATAAAGAAAAAGAGAAAGAGAAAAAGAGAAAAACATACATAAAAGAATCTAAGAAAAAAAAGCCAAAAAAAAAGAAGGCTTGGAAAAATAGCTTTCAGCACAACACCCTCCATTATATTACCCCTCTTCTTCAAAATGCCAATCCAGCCACGCGCTAACGTGACATATTCTCGTTCTCGGAATCTAGCTCCCCTTCTGGGCCCTCGTCTCCTTCGGAGCCATTCTGCTATTCCGTCTCGGCTGGGGCATCTTCACCTTCAATGACGTTCCTGCCGCGCAGGAGGAGTTGATGCGCGAGATTGATTTGGCCAAGGTTGATTTGCGAAAGCTAGGCGTCGACGTGGACTAAGAAAAGTTGAGAAAATAAAAATTCAAACTTGGGGACCAAAACAAAAAAAACATCCCCGGTCCTTTTCAATCGGATGTCTCTCCTTGGTCATGTGTCATCGTCATATATGATTGTCATGATGGTCATGGCGTTGGACTGGATTACCTGCCACAGGCACTCAAGACGCTGATCATGTTATATTTATTGTTGCCTCGTTGCTCGCTCGAGTACATCACCTTGAACGAAACAAACATGGAAACTCGATCGCGGCACGCACGATCGTGGTGGTAATGAATAATAATACGTGGTTGGTGGTATCATTGAAAATGAGGGCTATTCGTCTCCCACTAGTCCCCGACAGCCTGCCGCCTCCCGTCTGTCCTTCTGCCCACACCTGCCTCGATGAAAAACCCGCTCCATCTCTATCTACTATTATGAAAAAAAAAAGCGGTGTAATGTCTCTCATGTCTCGTCTACAAGTCAATCGTTTTTTTTTTTTTTTACATGCAGCAACTGGCTTCTAGGCACCCGCCAACAGTGCCACAATGGTCCGCACGGCCTTCCTGGGATGTTGACCATCTTGTATTAAATCTTCAAACAGCTTGGGAACCTTGGCAAATATGCCTCGTTTATCTGCTTCTCGCCCTACGAAAGAAATAGGATTAGTCAGCACTTTTTTCAATTGTGTTTGTTTAAGTTTATTCGTTAGTTTTTACTTCTTCTTTTTTCTCTTTCTTTTCTTTTTTCTTTCTGTTTTTATTACTTTTTCTTTTTCTTCTTTTCTTTTTCTTCTTATCTTCTTCTTCTTCTTATCTTCTTCTTCTTATCTTCTTCTTTTCTCCTTCTTATTCTCTTCCTCTTCTCACACCTTTCATCTTCCTTATTCTTTGCATCTGACTCACATTTCCCTGGGACGCCAACAAACAGACCCATTTTGCTCTGTGCTTCCCCTGTCCAATCGAGAAATATATTCCATTCTAGCCGTAGGGATGCCTCTGCGCTGCCATTATCAGTGGTGGTCGGGATAGATAAGTCATAAGACCTTTGGCCCATGAACCGTAACAGATCTGCCTTGTCACATCGATCGAGTGCTTCGTCCTGTGCTGCATCGTCCGGGTTGGCCTCGTCTCCGTCGTCGGGCGGTTCTCGCATGTGCGCAACGGAGCGCAGGTAATCGCCCTTGTCTGCCAGACTCTGTTCGAGCTGTGACCAAAAACGCGCTCTCTGTGTCGCCAATCGGTACCACTCACCCATGGCCCACGAGATAATGCCGATGTTGTAGTACATGGACCTGTTGCAGTCACCGCTGCATAGCCTATCAACAAATGCGCCCAATTCGGGACGCGCCGAAGGTTCCAAGGCGGGGATCTTTAACGCCAGAATATTCAAGTTCATGGCATTGACCACCATGTCCACTCTCGCCGTGAAGAGACCAGGAACATCGCGGGATCGTAGAGTGATCTGTCTCCGTTGTCGTATTGGTTGATTCGGTATGGCGGGCAGCACTGACACTTGCGAGGTAGCAGAGAAGGGACTGAAGAGTTGTAAAAAGGGCAATTCGTCCTCGGCAGACATTTGCACAGGATGATGAGACTTGATTTCTGCTTCATCGTCTCCATGACCATCTCCGTGCTGCTGAGGTATCAGCTTTGAGGGTCCAAACGGCAAGATGCCCACAGGTTTGAGCGCGGCTTGTGCCATTTGATGGGCCAGTCCTGGGCTGGGAGCCGTTCCCGTCGCAACGAGCGTCTTCTGGACTAAACTCAGCACATCCTCCTCATTGGCGGAAGTCACTATCCGCCCAGCTCTCTGCATGGCTCGAATGCGCTCGTTTTCGCGTGCCGCAATGTCCATTTCTTTTCGGAGAATTGCTATCTCCCTCCGCAGCATGTCCCTCTCTTTTATTCTACTGGCATTTTTGTTGAACACCGGCACCTGCCGGGCAGCATTTGTGTTCGCGTTTAGTCCGAGGTCTTGTAGGGGACGGCCGATGGCTCGTGCGCGAGGATACGGACTTTGGCTCTGTGAGGGACCACGTGCCCTCGGAGTCCTTGATGGACTATCATTTCGTGGTTTTAACGGCGAGCTCTTCATCGGCGAGGAGTTCTTTGTCTTCGTCTTCGTCTTCTTCTTCTTCTGCTTGTACCCGTCTCTCCATCTAGGACTGCTATGGATGCCCCGTGGTGGTGTGGAAGAAACGGGATCAGAGACAACCGGTGGGAGTTCAGGTTCCGGGGGCGGGGGTATGAGCACCCCGGTATTGCGTATAATCCTTTGTGTCCGCGACAGAAAGGTATTCAACTCGTCGTCTCCTTCGGGCGCAGGCGGTGGAAGGGGTCGCGGGGTCGGTTTTACGGGAGTTCTGCGCGGAGGGCTGCCCGGACGAGACTGAGCGCTTGCGGCGGAATCCGACGACGCCTCGGCCGGCCGTAATGCGTCTCTGGGTCGAGACGACGGGTCGCGAGCGCGGCTGTGTTCGGGGATTGGGGCTGGGAGAGCCCGAGTGGCCAGCGGCTGTTGCGCGCCGCGTTGAAGGCCTGATGCAGGCCGATTCGACGCGGTACTCGTGGCGGTCTTGGACAGAGAAGGTGACGCCGCGGAAAAGGACTGTGTGTTGTCGGCCGTTGAGTTTGGATCTGGAAGAGGATCTGGAGCTGGGGGGGCGTCGGGGTCTTGAGAAACGCGTCGTCGCTTCGGCACCGACTCTTCCATGCTACTCTGTCAGCGAACGGCGCGCAAACAACAGGCAAGACAACAGCATCACGGCCGTACAAAGCGTGAGAAAACACGTGCGCGAGATTACGACCGCATGAGGCTCACGAGCATGGGGACTTTTTCACGTTTGCGATGGGCCGGACCTGGGGGGGGGATGCGACTAGAGACGGATTGACGCGTTTTCGTCGTGATCCATTTGCTTGCCATTGCTGGTGTCAACAGACAGTGAGCCCGACCGGGGTCCATGTGGGTGGGGGCCAGCGCCGCAGGGAAGGAGCACTTGCTACCAGCGCCACCCACCGAGCCTTCTTCTCCTTCGTCTTTTGTCTTGCCAATAGGGAAGGTGCAGTCGGAGGATGCGTGTCAATCGCCTGGATGACAGATCTCAGCCAATGACCCCAGGATAGAAAAACATGCCCCTGCTGTGCTTGCGACGACGACATGTCCAGTCAGCCAGCGCCGACCAACGGCCGCCCCCAGGTTTCGTCACGTGTGGTGCTTGGTCCGCTGGCCAGATGACGTCTTGTTTCCACGCAGCCAGCCATGTGCCGCCGGATTCGCTCCTCCGTTTATTTTCCTGAATTAGTTCCGTCAGTCCCGTCGCTCGCGCAATCTACAAGCCGGTCTTGCTATACTCCCAGACATGAAGCATCTATAGCAAAGATTTCATTGCTCCTCGCTTCGTTTCGTTTCGTTTCGTTTCTTTTCCCCATCTTTTCCCTCGTGCACTTTCCCGTCTCTCCTCACACAATGTCCGCGCCTACGAGGATAGCCACCTCGCGCCTTCGTCTACTGTCTCCCCGCCTTGCGGCTTCCGCCCGGTCATTCGCAGCCTCCTGCTCTTCTTCCCAGGAGCTGCAATGGCCCCAGAGAACACCTCTGGGGGACTACTATTCCAGTATCTTGCGCGACCCGATCCTCCTCAATGAAGTTCAGGCCCCGAGACTCGACGAGCCACCTAGCGAGGCCGATCCGACTGCGCAACCGCCGGCGACGGCGACGGCAAGGGCGCGCACACGATCCGAAGCCGACGACGCTATAGAGTCTCTCTCGACCGAAAAGGGCAGCAAACCAGCCGTAGTGCGCGAAAGCACAGCCGCGTCTACCACACAGTCTCCACCCCCATCCGCGTCGCGAGAACCTACGCCCCAGGAAAAGGCGCGCATCATCTTCGGATCGCGACTCCTCGGACCGGCGGACCAAGACGACAAAGATGCCCTGAAGAAGGCCCAGTCGACGTATGTATCGGGGGTCCTGGTCCCACCTCAGCCAGAGGAGCCTGATAACTGCTGCATGAGCGGATGTGTCAACTGCGTATGGGACCGCTTCAGAGAAGACATGGAGGAGTGGACGGCCAAGAAGCACGAGGCACAGGCGCGAGCGTCAAGAACCGGAACGACGAACGCCACGGACGGTGCCGGCGACGGTCACGGCCGCTCTTCCGAGACGGGCCGGGCGGCGCCGGCTGGGAACGACATGACGGCGGGAGACGAGTGGGAAGATGAGGTGTATCGGGGCGTGCCTGTTGGATTCCGCGAGTTTATGAAGCAAGAGAAAAGGTTGAAGGAGAAGCACGCGCGGGAGGGAACCGTGGGAGGATGAGAGGCTACCAAGATGTGTTGTCGTTTCAGCTTTTTCTCCTGTTTTTCTCCTGTTTTTCCTCCAGTTTCTTTTCCTGTTTCTTTTCCTATTTCTTTTCCTTTTACCATCTACTATTCTCCTCAACGTACCCAAGGAAACCTACATAAAACGGCGTTACGAAGCGAAAAGGATAGACAAGGCATTACATCTCAGGATTATACACAATAGCATTGGTTTTTTTTTTACCGGCAACTTCAAATGTATACATGATGCATCGGCGACACATTTAAAATAAAATAAAAATCCACAAATTGGTTTGGGTATTTACTTTTGGCTAGGATTCCAAGTAGATGCACCGTCTGCTTTTTTCTGCTCTTCTGCATACCTAGCTTTCTCCTTTTCTCCTTTTTCTTGTCCCCTTATGTAGCTAGCTTTGTTCGTCTCTCCTTTCCCTCCTTTGCCTTTTCATTCATTCATCAAGTCATGATGAAGCAGCCCCCTCAAGAAAGGGACTCTCTACGTCAAGCCTTGTTTGATTTGCCTGCTGCTTGCAACCTGTCGTGCTCGGCAATGTCGGTGGCCTCCCATGGGTAGTTGATCCAGACGTTGCCGGTGGTGACTGCGGCTTCGTAGCGCTTGGCGAGCATGTCGTCGGGCAAGATGCCGTCCTTTTTTCGGTCCTTGTTCTGCGGAACGTCAGTGTGTGTACAAATGTATGCATGTGCGTGCGTGCGCGTGCATGGGTGAATTGAAAGCAGGGCGCGCGTGCAGGACGGATGAGAACATACGTGGAGAACAAAAATGTAAAACTCCGTCTTGGGCAAGTCATCAGCCATGCCCTTGCTGACGGCCTCCTGCCGCGCAGCTTCCACGTCCTTCTCCAGCTCCTTGACGGCATACGCGAGCGTGGTTCTGGAATCGTCCACCTCGTCGACGATGAGGATGCGCTTGCCGATCAGGTTCTTCATGGTGCCGAGCGAGGTGAAATCCAGCCACTGCGTGCGTTTGACCTCCTTACCAATCATCTCGACCTCGGTATCCTCCCCGAGCGACTCGTAGAGGGACAAGCCAATCGCCTGGATGGGGATGTTGGGCGAGCCGTCCTTTCTGAGAAAGGAGCGCAGAATGCGGGCGGGGATGAAGCCGCCGCCGCCGATGGCAATGATGAGTTGGGGCTGGAACTCGGTCAAGAGACGGTCGGCCGATTTGCGGCACAGCTCGTGCACCTGGAGAGCATATTGGTAAGCACGAAACGGGAGATGATGGGGGGGAGGGGGTGGAAAGAGACGACACCAACCTCATTGTATGTGACGTAGATCTTCTCGACCATTGCGACGGACGGTCTTTATATATTTATATATAGATCCCTCTTTTACCCTCTCTCTCTTGTCTCTTTTTTTTTCTCCCTCTGTCACTTCAAGACTAAGTTAGAGCGGAGAATGGACAAGGCAGCAGAGCTTGGCGGGGTAATGAGTACAGAATCGAGATCGAGGAGGGGGTGGTACAAAACCGAGGCCAGAGAAAGAGAGGAGGAAGAATGGACTTGAGGAAAGAAGGAAAGTCGATGGCACGAATGCGTTGGATGGACGGCGAGGGTGCTTTGCTAGGAGTGTTGGAGCGACGGCGCGCGGAAGCAGGAGGGGAGAGGGGAATGAAAGAACCGAGGCCAAAACACAATAGGAGGGATGAAAAGGGAGGGGGGGAAGAGAGAGGGAGAGAAAGAGGTGAAGGGGTTGATGGCTGCACTGATGATGTGATGCCCGCCCGGCGCGGGCTGGCTGAGCGCTCCAGGCCCGTTTGCCGTCTCGGCGGCGGTGATGTCCGTGGTATTTTTTTTTTCTATTTTTCTATCATTTATTCCATTTTTTCTTTTTCCTCTTCTCCTCCTCCTTTGTTCCTATCCTGTTATAACAATGCAACGGTGTGCTTCTCTGTGCGTACCCGCCCATGCACCCGTTCTCCAGCAGCAGGCGTCGATGCACGTGCGTCCGACCAACCAACGGCACTTGAGGCCCTCGGCAATCAGACTGCGGCCAGCTGCATTATACAATGTACACAGTACATGCGTCTTGTCATCTCGTCTCCTCTTCACTCCGACGCTCACCACCCGAACTCCCCCCTCGAATGGCTTCTCCGCCAGGCGACTCTGCTCCTGCCATCACCCACGACGCAGCACTGCCTCGGCGGACCTTCCCGCTGCATTCTTCTTGTGTCGATGGACCCGGCTCGATGCACGTGCCGCCCTGCACACAGTGAACTGGCTGCCCTGCCATGATGGTGATATGGTGATGGCGGTGTCAGACGTGCCACACAGCCCTACTGGCCTTCGCATCAGGACCATGCATCTTCTGTCCTGTCCGGACTTGAATTGGAAGTCTGCTGTTCTTCGGCAGCGATGGACGGACCATCGGCCCACGCCGTCTTCCAGAACACCAGATAACCAACTCCCCGCCGCCATGCATTCGTCCCCTGCCCGCATCGTCCAAGTCACAATCCCATGCGCGCCATGGCCTCGCCACAGAACAAAGGACCCGGCAACGAGACCGCAGTGCACTGTCCGCCAATTGCTTTCGCCACCGGCTAAAGGGGAAAATATGAATCACGTCCACCCACATAGCATGAACGAAAGAAGCATCTGTCAAAAATGATGTGCAAAACTGTAAAAATCACCTGACAGAACGGGGATTCGAACCCCGGCCACTTTCGTGAACGGAACACTCCTTTGCAGAAGCGAAGTACATATTTATGTGCTTGAGACCGTCGCCATAGACCACTCGGCCATTCTGCCTTGCAATTGTTGCCTTATTTTTTGATTAAATAGTAATATATACTTTTCGTGATAGCAGCACGGCAGTGTCTGGAACTGTCTGGATGTTAAAACTATAAATCGTGTATACAATTTTTTTTCTTTTTTCTTTCCTTTTTTCTTTCTCTTCTTTTCTTTTATAGTATAGCTAAAGATTCGCATTTCGATTTCTTTCGCATGCCATCCAGGACCCAATGTTTCTTCACAGTCGCTTTTTCGCGACTCCGAAAAGTTCCTGTTTCGTGATACTAGGGCTAGACTTGAAGAGATACACGATATTTGACTTGCTATGATTTTTCTATAGCACTGGGTTCTGCATGCAGGGATGGAAGATACAAAGAGAACTTGCCATGTTTCCATTGCTGCAATGAACGAGGCCACGATTCTTCTAGTCGTCCAACCACGATCACTCCGCCACCATCACTCCACCATGTTCACCCCCCCGCGCTCACTCCCCTCGACACAAAACATCTTGTCCCCAGACGCGCCCTTCACCCAGCACATCACCACGCCTCTCGCCAAACAAACGCCCACAACCCCCAGCACCATCCCCCCAACCCCGACCGCCACCCCCATCACCAGTCCCGTCTTTCCTGCGACTTCGTCTCCGTCTCCGTATGGACTCCCGTCCGCCGCCTCAACGACCCCCCAGGCAAGACACATGACCGCCGCGCCTGTCGAGCACAGCACCGCAACCTGCGTGTACAAGTAGCCCGCGTCAGATATCGGCTCGGCCTCGTTGATCAGGAGCATCAGCAGACAAAGCAGGGAGGAGAGTCCGATGAGAGGTTGGAAATGATGCCACAATCTGGAGCATAGAGGGGAGGGAAAGTCAGTTGAGGGAAAAAAGAAAGATTTTTTTTTAAAAATTTTTTTTTTTTAAAAAAATCCTCTCTTGCTTTACTTGTAAAGGCGCTGAATTTTCTCTCCCTTCTCATACCAAACACAAGAAAGATGATAGGAGAGAAAGGGGCAAGGGCCAAAAAAAAAAAAAAACATACCTCGTCCAGAAATCCATCGCAACCCCCCCAGATCCCCGCTGCCAAACGCCCATCCCCCCAACCAGACACAGCACCCCCAGCAAAACGACCGCCTCAATCGCCAGATACACCGCATGATGCAAACCCAGTCTCGACCTCCGACAGCCGGCCGCCGCCTCGCAGCAGGGACACGCGCGCCGTGCCTCCTCGTCCGCCGCTTCCCGGCCCGTGGACCAAGGGAACAGTCTTCTTCGCGCGCGGCGACCGTCCCCCTCCGCCTCGGGACTCGAGTCGGCGCGCGAATGTGATTGCGAATGCGAGTTCGAGTGCGGATTGCTTCTCCAGGGGGGAAACGGGGTCAGGGGCTCTGTTCTCTGCGCCGTGAGGTCGGGGACCAGCGACGCTGGATATGTGTTTGGCTTTGGGTCTGGCGTCGTTGCGGCGTGGCCTGGAGACGAAGGGCAGGAAGACGGATAATTGCGGTCTTGGTCATGTCCTTGGTCATGTTCTTGGTTTTGGATCCATGGATCGGTAAATACGGGCTGAGTGTGGTCGCGAGCACGACGTGATATCTGGTTGGGACCACGCGGCGAGGCAGACGCAGGACGAGGGCGCGCGATGGCCGAATATCCACGGCTTGCATCGCGTCGTCTGAGAAGAGGCGTCAGGAGGGCTTCCTCCAGCTGTTGTTCTTGGTCTTTCTGCCGTGGGGTCCGAGGCCTGGCAAGAGAGCGCGCCTTCCTGATCGGCACGTTTTCGTCCATGGTTATCCGGCTGGGCGGCTTAGCTGGGGATATGTATCTTTTGTTGTGATGAGTTTGGGAAGAAAGTTTTTTCAATGAACCTTTATTATATTTTACCGCTTCCTTCTTCTTTGCTTCTTCGTCTTCTTTTTTTGGCCCCCCTCTTTTTAGTGAATGGGTTTATTCATTGTCTTTGTTGGGGTGTTGTTTTTCAATAGTCGTATTTTTCGAGGGGTTTGTACTCACTGTAGTAGTAGTAGAAGTAGCAGTAGTCGTAGCAGCAGCGGCAGCAGGAGTATTAGTTTCTTGTAATTTTCAGAAAAGGCGCATAAAAATACCGCACCTCGCACGACAAAGGCAACAACACAAACCATCAACCCATCCGATAACAGCAAAGAAACCCGATTCACGTCTCTCGCCATTGTCATGCATTCGTCAGCCATTGTCCATTGATGCGATTCACAGCCATCCCCACCGCCGATTCACATGTTTTTTGTTTTCGGGCTCACATGCCCGCTTATGATCTAGCGGCCTGAAGAACGGTCACAGTTTTTACCATGGCGCTTGAAAAAGAAGAAATGTCATTTATTTGCTCTTTTTGGTAAGTAGAACAAAAATTCGAAAAAAAGAAGAAAAAAAATCATGCACTCGCGCAAAAGTCGTCCATCACTCTAGATTCATCCGCGCGTCATCTCCAATTCCCCATCGACCACCACCGTCCTTGCCTTCTCTCTGGAGCTCCAGCTCGGTTTCTAGGTCCAGGATGGAAGCAACATCGTCTTGCGCCAGCGATGCTTCGCTAAAACCCGAGGACTTTGGGCGACCCTTTTCTGCACAGATGCTGAGTCTGTCTTTGTCGGCCGCTGTTCTTCTTCGTAACGAGGCGGGCCAAAATGATGATTTGGATGACGTGGAGAGGATGGAGGCTCCGTCGTCGTCGGTAGCCGGGTGGTCACTGGAGGGGGCCGAGCTGGAGTCAATTCCTCTCGGCTGTGTGTTGGGCGTGGGCGTCGTTTTCTCGCCTGCGGTGGAATATGTCTTGTCGTGGGCTGTAGTGGGCGATCCGGAAGGCCCGTCTCCTTCTGCTTGTGCCGGCTCGGGTTCTTCTATTTCCACGAGCTCTGCATCGCGGTACCATTTTCGACGTCGTGTCCACTTCGCCCAGCCATCTTGGCCGCGTCGGCCATACTGCCACTGCGTTTGTTATGCTGGTTAGCTGATATAGATTGCCCAGTAAGGAATGATTCTTGCTTTAAGCTGTTCATGACGTGGCGCCTGATAGCAGCTTGGGGGGAGATAAAGAAGGGGAAATAGAAGAAGAAGAAAAAAAAGAAAAAAAAAATTAAAAAAATTAAAAAAAAAAGAAAAAAAGATATTAAAAAGAAGAAAGTTAAAAGAGATAAAAAATAGGTAGGGCAGAGACAAACCTTATTATCATAAAAGATCCACCCATTTTTGCCTTCCTCACCATCGTAATCAATCAGTCCCTTGTCATCGCCAACACCATCCACCCTCCATCGACTACCTTCCACCCACTGCCAGCGCATCTTGCTGCCGTCTTCCACATCAGGAAGTTCAAATTCATCCTTTGATGGCACGGCATTGTTGTGCTCGTCCGTCCACGCGGGCCGCTCATATGCAAAGAGACTGGCTGTCCAGCCGAGACCGACCCAGCGTCGCTGGTTCTCGTAGATGATGAAGGTGAACTTAACTCCCGAACCCTGAATATGGCCTCCTCTGTCCCCGGGACCGCTGTTGGCGGCCGCGCGGCCGGCCTGTCCCTTGGCGGCAGCCTCTGTTGCCGCGAGACTGTGTCCGGGCTTGGTAGGACACTGTAATTGCAGGCCAGTAATCGCGGCGGCGGACCGTCGGACGACGGAGCTCCTCCAAAGTAAGGTTCTCGTGACCCTCAGCGGCTGGGCGTGCCATGTCAAGATGATTGTGCCGAATAACAAGACGACCCGGCGCGTGGTGATGACGTGAAAGGGTGGCATGGTGAGAGCCAGCCAAAAGGGGGTCAGGATCAAAAGCCGCACAAACATGGCTGTCAGGGCAGGCTTGGTGGTAGCACTCGTTGGGGTTCTCTGCGTGCTGAGAAAGTCGGTCATGTCGAGAAGAGGCTCCATCAAGACGTTGCACCGTCCCGTGAACTCCTTGAGTGTCTCGACGATCTCGTCGAGTGTCTTTTGATGCTTGGTGCATGTGATTTCAGAAGCTGCTCTTTGATGTTTGGCGGAGGCTTTTGTCGTATATGCATGATCGGCCTGCGCGGCACTTGTCGTGAACGCCGTGGCCGGGTTGTTGGAGGCATCTTTATGTGGCCGCACCGGATCTGTCCAGCCGCTGCTGCTCAAGGGGCTATATCTCCGGCCATACATGCCGGCAATGATTGCGATTCCAATCGCAACAGGTCCCGCTCTCCGAACCACGACGTCTCCATAGAGCACGGTGAACCAAAAGGCGGAGAGCAGCAGGAAGCTCTGCCAGGGATCGCCGGTGCTCCATGTGAGCAGACCCAGGAATGTATTCAGGGGCAACAGGAAAGGGTGGCTGTAGGCAAGAGCGCGCGTCACCTGGGGCGGTGTGGCGAGCAGCAAGGGGCTCTTTTGGTGGACGAGAATGTTGGAGCGGCGAGCAGATCTCGTGGTGTTGGCCGACAAGGTTACGGGCGAGAAGCTGGCGTAGGTGGACGGAAGCCCGGTGGCTCCCGTCGTGCCTTGCGACTCGAAGGCCGAGGCCGAGGAGGTGTCGTCGTCGCGTGAAGACATGGGCAGGTCTAGATGCGAAAGCCAGGGAAGATCCTACTCGTTGCGCATCAAGGCGACATCAGTCAGTGGTGTCATGGCTGCCGTGGGGGAGACGGTGGTAGTGGCATGGTGATGAGGGTGATGATGGGTGACGATGGGTTGGATGATGATGGTTGGTCCGCTTCGTGTTGTCTGGTGCCGTGCAGGCTTGTCTGGTGACATCACATGCCAACAAAGCCGGACCCGACATGACATGTCATGATTGAGTGTGCAGTCTGGTGTGTACGGCGTGTACGGCGGCGAGCCAGAGCAGCCGAAAAGAAGACAGGACCAGGCACCATGGCGGTTGTCATGTGTAGAATGGCGCAAGCAGCGGACTCACAATCGCAGCCATCAAGGGCTCTGCCGCGTCTCAGCAGGGACTGCCGCGCAGCGCAGTTGGAGCAGATGGCCAGCTTCAATAAGCGGCATCGGCTTCGAGGGAGAGGCACCAGACCAGACTCTGCCGTGTCGCTCGCACCTGAGCGAGGCGAGCAGTTGGGGTCGCGATGGCCGATGCGTGGCTGAGGTCGAGGTCGAGGTCGAGGTCGAGGTTGAGGTCGAGATGCCGAGGAGGGCGAGGGAAAGGAGAAGATCAAGACTAAAACAGACTGCGACGGGATCAACAGCAAAAGAAAGGGAACGAGACAGGCCGGCGGGTGCAAGGTCGACTTCCAATTAGATGCTCAAAGATCAAAGATCAATGATCCATATTCCACCAGACATGGAGAGCCGCGTTTGCATTGCGACTGGATGGATTCTCGTCCAGCCTGGTCGCCTGTCTACATGCATGCCTGGTGTTCAACCAGACAGACGGTAGACATCGGAGTGCTGCGCCCTCGACAGAGCTGGCTGGGAACCTGCATGTGGCGCAGCTGGACTTAGCCGAGGTCAGTTCTGCCTGTCTGGAAGCACTGCACTGCGCTGCACTGCGCTGCACTGCGCTGCGACGACTGTCGATCCAATCAATATCACGTGCCTCGCAGTGCTTCAAGCCTTTCCGGTTCACAGCCACAGCCACCGCCACGTCGCCACGGTCCGCGGGAAAGCTGGACACCTCCATGAGAACAAGACCAGAGTTGCATGTGCAGCCACGCCATATACACAGAAACAAGGCGAAGCGGCGGAAAAAAAACAACACTGGACAATGATCAGACATTGACCTGCCTAGTCATCTCGAGAAAAAGCGAGTGAAGAAGGTCAAGGCGAAATGCATCACCTTTTCATTCCATTCCACTCCATTCCATTCCATTCATCTTCCCATCACGTTGTACCTAGGCCGTCAACTCGGGAGGCGTGCCCTGCGAGCTCTATTCATTTCCAAGCGCATGAACAACGTCGAATCCTCAAGCGAATGCCCCGAGACTCTCAACAATGGACATGATTGGGAATGTCAACCCGCCCCCTTCCCGCCGTTGACCTCTTTCCGCACATCCTCCAGGCCCTTCACCTCGATCCGTTTTGCTGCTCGCTCCAACACCGAGGATTGATCCTTTCCAGTGAAAGCCCCCCGCGAGTTTTGCAGCCTTCCGCATGCAAAGCGACTCAAGTATACTCGGTGCGAGAGGGTGCGATGATGAGACGAATGCTTTATTTACTTGGTTTTGTCGCAGGATTTGCAAGCGCCTGGGCAATTTTTTTTTGTGTACAAAATAATCATTAGTCCATGAGCACGGGCAGACGAAGCACCAAAGCGTTATAACTGCATTCTCGAAGAAAGGAAAAACGAGGAAAAAAGAAGAAGAAAAAAAGGCTAGAGCAACCACGGGTTCCTACAGTTGGGGCCGCATTTGCAAGCCGAGCCAGCGCCACCGCAACCACAGTCGTCGGCCATCGTGAAGGGTGTGTGTGTGCGTGTGTGTGTGCGTGTGTGTGTGCGTGTGCGTGTGCGTGTGTGTGTGTGAAGAAAAAGGTGCTGGGGGCGATGAGCAGTCTTGTATTATCAGCGAATGAGGAATATGCTCACCAGGCTTTATATAGATCTGCTGTATGGAAATCTCCCCGTCTTTCATTAGAGGGTGAGATGGAAAGGGGAGGGGGAGGTCGCTTCCGAGTTATATAGATGAAAAGTTGCATTGCGCGATTTGTGCCGAGTCGCCCTAACAATGATTCTATTCCTCTTCCATTCCATTGTATTCCATTATATTCTCTGTTTCTATAATATTGAATTTTATTCCATTAAATCATTTTCCTTTTTGGTTCTCTATTGTTTTCGATTGAATTGCTTCTTGTATGTATCCTAGACGCTTCTGCTTTCCCATCAGAGACAACGCCAGCCAGGCCAGGCTTTTGAGCCGCATCGCGGGGTCCAGCTGCCGTCAAAACAATCGAAAGCACGAAAGCACCAATACCACTGCGGGACTTTCACGGCCGAGGGCTACCTTGAACTCTGTGTGTCTGATCTCGTACCGGCAAGACGTCCGGTAGCAACGCGGGTCGGACAAGAAGAAGAAAGAGAAAAGAGAGATAGAGGAAAAAAAGGAACATTCATGCATGATTCGGAAATCATGCCATCTCGATTGTAGTTGAAACACACAACGCATGAGAACAAGGAACGGTCGTCCTTGCACGGCAATTGCTGTTGGATCGGCTGCCGTCTGTCCTCTCTGTTGACTCGACCTTTCATGCCCAAACCCGACATTCACGGCCGCGACAGCCGTCTATAAGTAACAGAAAAAACATACGCCAGCCCAGTGAGTACTGCCCATCGTCTTCCGGTAATGTACGCGAAAGGATAAGACAAAAAAAGAACAAGAAAATAAATAAGTGAATGCGAAAGTAGAGGAGAGGGAAAAAGGGCTCTCTTGAGTGTAAATGCGTTTTTTTTCCACTCGCATACATGTACAAAAATGTCTATTCATACAACCCATACAGGCCACCCAACTTCCAATCTCACTCCTACTCTTTCAAATCTTGCCCGAAATCCAATCCCTCTCCTTATTCTTCGACAGTCCTGCCGTCCCGGTCACCGGTAGGCCACGCTTCGTCAGCTCCTCCTCAATCACCTTCCATCGTCCCACCGAAGTCTCCTTCTCGATCGGCCCGATCTTGCGGCTATGCACCTTGATGTTGGCCAGCTGCTGGATATCGCTTCGTCGCTCCAGGACTTCGGCCAGCTTCTTGGGGCTTGGCTTCTTGGCGACCAGTGTGAGGAGGTGCTTGACCGTGCGGGCTGCCCCAAGCTTGGCGTCTGGAATCAAGACGCCGGTGAGTTGGTAGAGTCGTTTTCGAATCTGTAATCTTGTTAGATGATCTCTCTCTCTCTCTCTCTCTCTCTCTCTCTCTCTGTGTGTGTGTGTGTCTTCCTCTTCCTCTTCTATTTTTTTTGGCGGGTATGCGTATGGTTGAACGACTGCCATGGTAATTCACAAAGAGACATATACAACGTACCGCAAATTTGAGCTGCTCATCCACAACAAGCTGCTTCCACGAAGAATCCCACGCCCTAACCATCTCCCGGGCCTCCCCGGGAGTGATCTTGGCGGCAGGATCATCCGCCTCACTGGTCTCTTCCACCACAAGGCTCTGCGAGATGAACGCAGCGTCTTCGCCCCCCAGAGAAGCCCGCCCGTCCTGCACCACAAGGTTTGCTGCGAGGACCCGGTCGAGCTCGCTTCGCGACACCTCCCTCCACTTCTTGACCGACCAGTCTGCAGGAGAGCCCATGTCCTGCTGCTGCTGCTGCTGCTGCTGCTGCAGGGAGACGGCCTCGACGACAGACTGCCGGAGGTACACCTCCATGACGTTCCTGTCCACGACTTTTTCTGAGCTGCCGAATCCCTTGAACTGGCTCTCCTCGCCCCAATGGCCCGGCAGATCCCACCAGGTCTTGAGCGTGCTCGTCTCCTCGAGGCCTTGGGCATCCGTCGCGGGAATATAGCTGGGGTCCGCCAACGCAGCCTCCTTCTCCGACGCAGCCTCCGTTCGCCTCGGCGGCAGTATCAGCCGCGAGTTGAGAACCGCCGCAGGCGTCTTGTCGGATCGCGGTCGATGGAGCGCCTCCTCGGGCAGATTATTCGATGGGAGCTCTTCCGCTTCGGGTCGTTGCGTGTAAGGGTCCTCGGGACCGGGGGCCTCGCCTTTCCAGAGCTTCTCGCGAACCCATTCCGTATTCTTTCCTCGAGCTGCGCATGTAGTTGAGATGGTTCGGCAGGCGTTGGCGAAGGAGGGTCGTGATGGCACCGGCGCAGGCTTTACTGCCAATTGCAAAGACGCGAGTCTCCGCATACGTGATATTCTGGGCATGGCCTTTTTTGTTTGTTTGTTTGTTTGTTCTCTTCGCCTTCCTCTTGTTGTTCTCACTTTGACGGGATTTTGTTCGTTGGCAATGCGCCTGAAAAAAAAGAAAGGAGGCCAGACGCTCGATAAAGAGAAGAAAAAAGGGCGACGAGGGTTGTTTGCACAAGGCCCTTGCCTGTCCTGGTGGGTGGGATCTTAGAGGAAAGTCTGGGTTGGTCTGGTCTGGTGTCTGATGAAGTAACGAACGGCCTGGTTGGTGGGATGGGTCACCTTTTTTTTTTTTAAAATGGGCGTCTGGCAGGAGATAAAGCGACCAACCAGGTATCGCGGCTGAGCTCAGACATGTCGAAATGTGGGAACGGCTGCTAAGCGCATAGTAAGTACCCCAGACCAGACGCATCGACTGCGCGGTAAACTGATGAACCTTAACTTCCAAGTGCTGCCTGGCCTGGCTGCCCCAATTCGCTTCCTCCCTCTCAGCCCGACGTCACATTGACTGAACGCTCCCTCATCCGTGCAGCATCTCTCCACGATGGCGCGGATACATCTTCTCGCCGTCCTCCTTTCGAGCTTCTTTGCGCTCGTTTCCGCAGCATGTAAGCCTTCCTATCCACTCCAGTCCCTTCTTTCTTATCTGCAACACATACATGCAACATACACATACAACATACACGTACAACATACAACATACTCAAACAACATACAACATACAACATACTCAAATATCATACAACATAACAAGGAAAAGGTTCCCCCCATCGTATCTCCCGCTGACCCTCCCAAGACGCGCCCGTCTTCTGCAAATGCACATGCTTCAAAAACAGCACCATCATCCCCCTCGGCCCCAAGAGCCAGCAACCACAACCGGACTCGCCGTCCCTGGCCCTCCGATCGCGCAATCTCTTCCCCGACTCCCACTTCGTCCCAGTCGACTCGTCTTCTCATCCCCACGCCGACCCCCCCTCCAACGACAAGACTCGATCCCATCACAGCATCGCACCCCGATCCCTATCAACCTCCTGCTCGGAATGTACCAAGTCTTTCTGTCTGAGCCAGGGCATAGACTTCTGCAAGGAGGCCAAGGAGGAGGACGTCGTCACCATGTGTTTCCAGCGCGACAGCAATAATGACAAGATTATCGTTTGGGGCTTCATCCTGGGTACCACTGGGCTGATGGGCTGGGCGGCCTTCAAGCGCGTGACTGAGAAGCGGGACCAGAGAGCCGCGCTGCTGAGGGACAGCATTGATTATGCTCCTGTGGGGCAATAAGCGGTCGAGCTTTGCTTCTTCTCCTTTTTTTTTTCTTTTTTTACGTCCTCCCTTTGTTTAAATCTCTTCCTTCCTCTTGTGTATTCCTCCGGTGCAAAATCTGGGTCATGGACATTCCTACATGGAGTTCCTCTTAGCGTTGTTGGAGTTCTCGAATCTTGGTACACCAGCTCGTCAATGGTCTTGCAAATGGATGAAGCATTTGTACGTGTTTGACTGGGTTATCCTGAAGACGACTACTTTTGAAAATCATTGTCCCGATATTTCTATCCTTGCATATACACAAGTAGTTGAATGTGTTATGAAATCTGCTTATGAGATACAAAAATAAAAGAACAAAAACAAAAATAAATAAAAATAAAAACAAAACAAAAAGTCTCAACCAAGGAGATGCACCTCCTTTCGTCAAAGTAGCGTCTTGGATTTTTGATTTTTTTTTCATTTTCATCAAATCATCAGGTTTCCCTGCGCTTTCCCACTTTTCCCGCTTTCTTCACGCCAAGATAATGGATCAGTCTTCCTCTAGCATGCTCACCTGGGCCGCTTCATTCGGCGCAGAGCCATTGATGCGTCGTCTCTGCTGGACAGCCGCCGCCAGGTTCTCAAGTACGGTGACGGTGTTCTCCCAGCTGATGCATGCATCCGTGATGCTGACACCCTCTACGAGACCGGCCGGTCCCTCGGGAGGAACCTTTTGGTTGCCCTCCTTGAGATTAGACTCGATCATGACACCCACGATGGCCTTTTCGCCCTTTTTGATTTGGTCTGCAATGACTTGGGCTACCTTGGGCTGGTTGTTGTGGTTCTTCTGGGAGTTGCCTAATTTTATTATTAGCGAATATTAGATATGGGTTTATTCTTCCTTTTCTTCTCTCTCTATCTCTCTCTTTTCTTTTTCTTTTTTTCTTTTTCTTTTCTTTTTTTCTTTTTTTTTCTTTTTTTTTCTTTTTTTCTTTTTTTTTCTTTTTTTTTCTTTTTTTTCTACTCTTCTTGTTCTAATCTCATCTAGAACTTGCCGTCTTAGGAGTTCCCAAGATCTGTCAGACGCGCACGTACCGTGAGAGCAGTCAATCATGATGGCGAGTTTCTGCCCCTTGTCAGCCAACATCTTCTTAGCAGCCTGAACATTTTGCTCGTCGAAATTAGGCCCCTTGCTCCCGCCACGAAGGATGACGAAGCCGTGCTCATTGCCCTTGGTGCGCGTAATGGCAGCCAGACCCTGCTTTGTGACACCCATAAAGTGATGCTTGGCGGCGGCAGCGCCAATGGCATCAATGGCCACGCCCAGGTTGCCGTCCGTGCCGTTCTTGAAGCCGATGGGGAAGGACAAACCCGAGGCCAGCTCGCGGTGAAGCTGGGACTCGGTGGTTCGGGCGCCAATGGCACCAACGGAGATGCAGTCGGCGAGGAACTGTGGGGAGATGGTGTCCAGCATCTCGCTGGCAATGGGCATGCCGTTGGTGGTCAGATCGACAAAGAGCTTGCGGGACGTTCTCAGACCCTCGTTGATGCGAAAGGAGGAGTCGATCTTGGGGTCGTTGATGAGACCTTTCCAGCCGACCGTGGTTCGTGGCTTTTCGAGGTACGCGCGCATAATGATGCATAGGTCGTTGGACAGCTTCTCTGACAGCTCATGCAGCAGGGCGGCGTATTTGTGTGCGGCGGCGGGATCGTGGATGGAGCAAGGACCGACCACGACGAGAAGTCTGTCACTACGGCCCATGATGATGTCGGCGGCGTCATTTCGTCCCTTGACTACGGTCCGGATGGCAGCTTCGCTCATGGGGATGTCGGCAGCGAGCATGTCTGGGCGAACCAGAGGATCTTGGCCGAGAACTATCCGGTAACTTTTGTAAGTCTCCATGCGTTTTGGGAGAGAGGAAGAGAGGAAGGGGGGGATGGGGAGGGGGGGGGGGGGGTGAGGCAAAAAAAAAAAAAAAAGAGTTTACTTGGGAATCGGCACTGACTTCGAGTATCATCGTTGATCTCCGGTTGCAAATCAAGTCCAGGCATCTTGAGTTTGAATTATACCGCGTAGAGGCGTCGAGGCTTAGAAGTTGAGGTGTGTACTGTGTGATGTGCGTTGCGCCTCGTGTGTAAATCAGACAAGCAGCGTCTTGGTCGCAAAGATGAGAGGAAGGGATTCCGGGAAATCAGTGAGCTTTCAAGTCCAGAGCAGGTGCGGGCAGGAGGCGCAGCAGATGAGTACTTTAAAAGTCGGATATAGTGGAATCTTGAGTCAAGGTAGGTGAAAGGAAGAATTAAGCCGGAATTTTTAAAAGACAGCCAGGACAAGAAGAGCGTGAATCGGGCCAGCCGGCAAAGAATTACTTTCTGCGCAATGAAACAAGAACGAAGAGCCGGATGATTCCCGAATGAGTCAGAAGGCTGGGGCGGGCAATAACGGAGCGGGCAGAGCTGTTTGGCGAAGGCGAAGGCAACGGGGAATTATTAAAAAAAAAAAAAAAACTTGAAACAGAACCGGAGTGGCGTCGAAAGGGACTTAGTCCCCTCCACAGTGGGCCGGCTATAGTCAGTCCAGGTGTTCCCAAACAGTTTACCATATAATCTTGGTGTAAAAAAGGTTCGGAATTACCTGCAACCCAGTGGGTCCTGGGCCCGGTACGTGCTGATACGTATTAATTGCATTCCCACCTTGATATAGATTGTAGATTACAAACTGCAAATTGGACTGTTCGTTTCCTCTTCACTTCACTTTCCTACCATCTGCCGGTTTTGCATAGACTCTGGACCAGGATGCTCGTGCTCGGCTTTATTACACCTTGCAGAGGACCAAACCAGACCAGACCAGCCAGACCGAACCAACCTGACCGAACCATATGCAGACAGACGCTCTGGGTTGTGGAGTCTGGTCTATCCCGTCTGGCTTGCACGAGACGGAATCATGATCATTCTCAATCACACCCTCTTACATGTCACGGTCACGCAGCAATGGTGAGGCTTTGATGCTGACTGCATTGAAATAATCACATGTAGATCAGCAACATCAGCGAGCGTCGACTATAGCCATAGAGGTCATCGTGGCAACCGGACATGTTGTAGAGGATTATTCCATGCATATCGTACAGTCAGTCGAGGTCATCATGGCAACGGGATACGGCGAGGATTACTCCACGTATATCGCACAGTCAGTCATTCGACCCTGACCGATCGAGGGCCAGACTACCCAGCCCTCCCCAGGACTGGGCATCAGACCCAATTCAACCAGCGATTCAAGGTTTCGGCAACGACATTGATTGCGACTGGCTGCTACGATTCGACGAGGACAAAGTAACTTGTCTCGATGAGGCCCAAAAGGCCACGCAGATGAATGTATTCTTAACGACAGATACCTAATTGACATCATCGCTGGAATCTTACACAAGGTTTGCTGCAGAGCCGCAATATGCTCCTCCAAGTCCAACCGGGAGACCAGTCATGCACTCTCGGGGCCAATGTCCTTGGCCACCGTCAAGCATACTCTACCAACGGGCCAATATCGCCTTCCATGCTGTACAGCGGAGCGTGGCCCATGGGCAATCTATGGCTGCGAGTCCAGAACGCTCAAACACCATCCTTGTGCCGGACCGACATGCTGTTGCTATGCTATGCCGTCGACAGTGCGGGAAAGCACCAGCTCGTTATATACAGTGGGTCGTAGGTAATTCCGAACATTTGCGTTTACCTAAGTACTTTTTTTATACTATATTTTAACTTAATTTTAATTCTAATTCTACATAATAATAATAATAATAATAATAATAATATATATATATATATAAATTCTTCAGTATTGAAATCATATACTTTTTATACATGTCTGTTGTTCAGCCCGTTCATGAGAGCACGAGCGTGTCGTTGGAACCCGGCATGGCCATCTTGGCTGAACTCTCCAGCTCCATGTAGCCGCGGGTCAGCTGAAGATGAGCGAGGTTTTTTTTTTTTTTTTTTTTTCCTAATTCATAAGCGACGCTCATCATCCATCGGATATTGAACACCCTTCATCTGCAAGAATAAACCCGTGACGGCTTCCCTCAGCAATTCAGTCTGCCGAAAGTCCGTTCGTCCACTTGAGCTTCATGTGCAACAGTCCAGTCCCAGCACAAAGGGCAGAACCGTGCGAATTGCGTCCGCAGTTTCCGCCATACCCTACCAACACTTCGGCTCCGCTCGATGTGTTTCGGCAAACAGCCAGACCGTTGCATGTCAAATTTCGTTTCACGCACGAAGCAAGAACATGGCATGCATGGCACGTGCCACGGAAAACCCCGACAGGCCCAGACATTAAATAAGGTTCCGGGAATCACATATCACCGTGTCACCATCCCGAGGCTCGCTCTGAAGCGTGCGCAAACCCGGGCCCCCCTACGAGTGACCTGTCTAGCCACAATAGGAACGCCGAATGATCAAAAGAGGGGTGCCATTTAATACTTCCCTTGTTTTGAAAGCCGCCTACTTTACCAACCGACACGACGCGTCGTCAATACATGCTGTTAATATCGAGACCATCGACATGACCACCGAACACAGTGCGCAGACATTTACACACATTCAAGCTTGCCTACACCATCATGTCTTCACGGAAAACGCGCCGCGTCACCACTGCAGGTACTCGTGCACTATTGGAAATCATCACATCGTTGAATATATTCTCATCTGTCAATCATCTTCATAAAGGGTATATTGATTCAGTGTGCAAAAAGAAAAGAAAAGGAACCGAATATTCCCTCTGCAGGCTCCTTAAGGATTGGAAACCATGACGTGTGCCTTTCGTCATAAACGTCAACGAGAGTTTTCAGAACACCATGTAAACATCCATACGTGTAACCCGCCCGGCGGGATTTGTGTGGCTTGTTTTGTTCTCCTTCCCCTTATCTGGATCTGTCCCCGTTTTTTGTTCTTTAGTAATATCGGCGACTGTGTTGCTGTGGCTCAACGTCATAACCATACGGCACGCCTCGATATGCTGGAGGCGGCCCTTGATGCCGGCCCTGTGCTGAGGCAGGCCAGTCAGAGCCGTGATGGACTGTTGGAAGAGGTGCTGTCATATTTCGATGCGGCGGACGTCGCATAGGCGGCGCTCTCCTTGATGGTGGCATAGAGCCTGCTGGATTCGTTACACTGCGGGCTGGCGGGGGAACACCAGCAGTGGCTCTGAAAGTAGCATCAGAGGGAGTCGAGCTTGTTCTCTCTTCAGCGTGGTATCTACTATACGGTTGAAAACCAGGCCGTGCCGTCGCATACGAGTCTGTCAACCGATTTGTGAGTGGCCTTGCGTGGCCAGAATATTGCGTCATGTTATAAGCCATAGGATCAGGACTAGCCGTAATAGTTCGAAGAGGAGTTCCTGTTGAAGGGGTAATTGAAAGGCCGAATGCAGGTCGAGAGTCTGGGTAATTAGGTTGTGAACAGGATGTCTTAGGACGAAATGGCGACGTACTGCCATTAGCAAAGTCGAAGTCGGGAAGACCAGGTTCTGGCAGTAGAGATTGTTGACAATATCCCATATCTGCCGCAGATGATGCCAATGGGACTCGTGAAGACGAGCTGGACGCTGAGCCCGCTGTACCTGCCCGCTGCATTGGGTGTCTACTTCCCAGGGATCCCATTTCGAAAGTGCCCGGTGAGCTGGGACGAGATGTGTACGAAGGCGGGGCACTCATCTTCTCATTATGTCCCATTGTAGCCATGCGAGGAAGACCATGTCCCACGTGGCCAACTCCTTGAACATTGGGGAGTGTCGGTAGTAGTGAAGCGGTGCGGTTAAGATGAGGTACTTTCTCGCCATTTCTCTTGGCAATCTCGAGTTCCGCCCTCAATCTATTGACCTGACCCTTTGCCAGAGCTTTGTTGACTTTGGTCGTTACGATGCGGAGCAGCTTTTTGTTGACCTTTCTTTCGCAGTATCCGGTCAAGCCACCATCGGCCCGTGGAATCCAGTGAAAGAGGAAGAAGACGTAAAATAGTACAGCCATCAACAAAAAAATGGCGGAGAAGACCCAAACCACAAAGGTAAAACACATGCCAGAAAGAATGACGGCCTGCCGATAGTCTTCCGAGGCAAGTGCCTTGATCTTATCGAAAAAGCCTAGGATTGCGCCGTCTACGCTGGTGGCAGTGGGTACAAGCTTGGTTTGGTAAACGGACCGAAGCGTCAGCGCATTGACTACCTGACGGGGTCCAGAGCAAAAAATGACACGAATCCAGGCTGAACAGGACAGTCAGTTGATGAGGAACGGTCAACGGAGGGGGAAAAAATCCCATAGGAAACGAGAGGACATTCGTACATTTGAAACTGAAGTACGTGAAAAGAGCTACGTATTCAGAACCCTTTTTACTCTTGGTGAGCTCCGCGAACACCAAGAATCTTCTCCATCCCTGGCCTCTGCCTAGCCTAATAGACTCCCAGCGGACTGCCAAGCTGTCGAGAAAACATTCGGCGACATTGTTTCGATGCATGACGCGAATGGCTCTGGCCCCTTCAAACGCGAGGTTCACAAATGATAACAGTATGCATACCGAGAAGATCCATTTCGAGACGTCAAAGGGAATGGCCGGTTCAATCTTGGATGACCACCGGTTGAAGGCGAGGAGATTGACAGCTGTAAAGCTATCGACGGTATAGACGGCGATAGAGATGATGAGCATGAGCCACAAATAGCCGTAAGCAAGTCCGGAGCCACATCCCTTGGCCTTGAAATCTTGAAGATTGATGTAGTCCCACTTCTGGTCAGCAAAGTCGCGCGTCTGCTTCTTCCGATTACTCGAGCAACCCATGATGTGGGAGACGTTTACTATGCTGAACGGCGCAGCCGATTCAAGCAGAATGTATACTGAAATCTTTTTGCTGAACCGGACTACTGGACTGATTGATTGAACGAATGAGCCTGTTGTTATCTTTGTTGTTGTTGTTGTTGCCGCCTAGGGCTGTGAGAGCTGCGTAGTGATGCGGACCTGCCGACAACACCATTCGCCGGATGGCCTATATTGAGGGAAAACGACGGTGATGGGATAGTGACAGGTAGGCGAAACCGATGTTCTGCGGACAGAGTCAATGGGAACTGACTACTCATTTCCTTTGTCCAGCGAAGAATATCGTCGCCGTGACACAGCGGATGATGGAAGCGGCTATCGCAGCATACACCTTTGTGAGTTACACCAGTAACGGTGCATGCACCAAAAGAATCAAAAAAAAAAAAAAAAAAAAAAAAAAGAAGAAGACCAATGAAGCACCGGGAAGGGAAGCCGTAAGAAAAGGTGGAAGAAGAAATTGGGAAGGAAGAAGAAGAAACTGTATACAGTGGCGCGTTATTCCACCCTCGCCAGTTCGGCCATGTGGTTATATGGCGCAAGAATTGAGAAGTTTTGAGACGGGCAACAAACGAGCGAGCGGGATGGCGGACGGGATCGTCTTAGCAAATGAGCGAGTCAGAGTCGTGGGGGGAGGGGGGGGGTGGTGTTAAACGCTGAGAAGGGCTGGCAGCATGATGCGCGCCTCGCGGTGGCGGGAGCTGCGTGAGAGAAAGCGCGCAGCACGCAGAAAAAAAAATGATTGGGAAAAAGAAGAAGAAAAAAAAAGTTCCTAGTCTAACGAAAGGAAAGAGTTTGAAGCCAAAAGAGCGGCTATTGTCCCGTGCCATGTCTAAACAAGCAGGAATGCATGAAGACGATTGGCGGGCGATGAGCGCGATGCAAATCGCCAGACAGTGCTAGCGAGTGGGGCCAGGGCGGTTGGCAGGCGGGGTCCGCAAAATGCGGCCAACACAGGCAAGAAGGAAACAACGTTGGATAATTGGGCTGGAGGCATCGTTGTATCTATCCCTGGCGCCTTCATGATTTCTCGCCCAGACAAGGCAGTCCAAGCTGTCTGTTCATCACATCCTTGCTCTCAAACACGGTCTCCCTGCGTTCCTGTCGCTGTGTCGCTGCAAGGCGGTGTCGCGCTGAGTCTGTGTCTCTGTCCCTGTCTCTGTCCCTGTCTCTCTCAGTGTGTACGGGCGTCTGCGTAGCAATCGTCGTAGCTCCCGCCAGCCAGCCCCCACCCCCTCCACCCCATTGACGTTCCCCGGGAAGGCGCGATGGGGTGCCAGTCTCTGCCAGGGGTCCTGCCCTTTAAGTGGTTGAGGTGGTTGGCGTCGATGCTGCTCACACATGGGCTGGCCCCGCCTTGCCGTCTTTGCCATCCATCCATGATTGATTGATATTTGCGATCAAGCATCCAATGCTCTTATTAGCAAAGAGGCCGTTTTGAGAGGCCCTTTTTGTGTGTGTTCGATGTGCGTCCTCGACCGACATCAGAGACAAGACCCGCGGTTTGTCTCGGCGCCTCTATCGCAATATGCCAGCCCTGCTTTGCTTGTCAAGCCTGAGTAAAACCTTGGCAACGCGCTCACTCTGACACGGAACGGCGAGGGAGCCACTCCGCAACTCGGATGGCTGCGAGGAGGCATTATAATATGTGTACTATGGGCGTTAAGTAGTTCTCGG
This sequence comes from Claviceps maximensis, assembly GCA_018360255.1. Lineage (NCBI taxonomy): Eukaryota > Fungi > Ascomycota > Sordariomycetes > Hypocreales > Clavicipitaceae > Claviceps > Claviceps maximensis. Next base: position 28,992 of record SRPZ01000233.1, read on the forward strand.
CCTGTTTGCGCCCCAAAACCGGTACCAGAACGTCCGAATTTCACCTAAACTTGAAGTACCACAGTATGCATAGTATACTATACAACATCTTCTCCAGCCTTGCTGAGCGATTGTAGGTCCACTTCTCGCGTGCCAGACACAATCGTGACGGTTCATCATGCGTCAACAATTCACGCGCATCCGTGGTGGTCTGTATGTTTTGCGGATTCGCGGTATTTCGCGGAAGCGCAGGTGGCTCCGGCACCATCCAGTCGACAGGTCGTCCCGAGTAGTGGTAATCCGTTCGAGCTTCCATTGCCAATTTTTGGCGTTGACAGCCAGTATATCTCATGCTCGCGACTTGCATAAGTGAGTATGTACCTAGTTGCGGTCCTCCTAAACGGTCCGCTGCCACTTGAATACTAGCCCAAGCCGTCCCGCAGACGTGTCGGACAGACTTGGTTCAACGACTCCAAAGACCAATGCGCCGAGCCGGACCCGAACACATTGAGCAAGACGACAGTGCTCGAGAAGGGCTTGGCAATAGATAGCTCAACGGTAGTTTATTCCTGCTGAGAGAGCCTTTGCGGTCAGCGCATGACGACTGATGGTTGCTGGCCCACGACGAAAATGGCTAGCGTGGCAGCATGCATGTCCACGCCAGGTCAAAGGTGTTGGCGCATCGGCGTGGCCAATCCAGACCCAATCCAGGAACCCAAGAACCCAACCCCTTCGACCAGATCGCCAACTCAGAATAGCAACTCCAACGTCTTTATCCCCCAAAACGAGCACCGGGCGCGCGCGAGACATTGTCTGCATGAAGCGATAGCTGACTCTCAGCGATACCTGCGCGGTCTTCAGCTGCACATCCGGTTGGATCCTCACTCAACAACATTAAAGCCTCCGCGCAACTCCTCGCCCTCCCCGCCCGTCCTGCGGCAAGGCCAAAGCCGCCGCCAAGTCGTCTGACGCGAGACCGTCTGAACCAACCGTCGGGAGCAGAGCCAAAGAAAGAAACAACACGACAAAACCGAAGGATGGCTCTGCCAAACCCAGCACCGCCTCTCCTGCTGACCAAGAGACTCAGCGCCTTTCTTCGCGCCAACCAAATTCCTCAGCTGCCGACTCTCCTCCTCATCAGCTATCACGGCAAGCTACTCGCTCACGCGAGCCCCAACCCCGTCGCCATCCTACGCATCCACGCTACCGTCGCCGCCTCCCTGGTCGCCATCCACGCCTCTTCCTCTGCCGATGTCCCCTTCGCCCTCCCCGGCTCCGAGGCTCCAGACCCAATCTCGAGCTCCTCCGTTGTCGGGCCTAGCGACGACGATAATGGCCAAAATCCAGACCCCCATGATGGCAGCGACTCCAAAGACATGCCTGCGCAAAGGAGAGTCGACCCGTCAGAACGACCCGCCACCGTCACCGTGCAACTAAGCGGCGGAACGATTGTTGTCCGCCGTCTAGAATGCGGCCTCCTCTTGGTATGCATCGCGCCGTTGGCGCAAGATATCCAGCCTGACACACAAGGCCAACAACAAGACGAGAAAGACGAGAATATCGAGAATATCGAGAGCGTGGAGAACATTGAAGCGGCCGATAAAGCTGATACGGTCGACGCCGACAACACTGGCAACGCGGATAATGCGGACAATGCGGGCAACACTGGTGATACTGACACCGCCGACAAAGCGGACAACACTGACACGGCAGAAAATGCAGGGAACGCAGGGAACGCAGATATTGCCGACAAAGCGGACGATGCCGATAAAGCTGACAGCGCCGATAACACCAAGAACACCAAGAACACCAAGAATACCAAGAACACGGAGAACACAGAGAACACGGACAACGCAGACAACGCGGACAACGCAGACAACGCGGACAACGCAGATAATGCGGACAACGCGGATAATGCGGACAACGCGGACAGCGCGGACAACGCTGAAAATGCCGACGACGCCGACAAAGCTGACAACGATAACAATGCCAAGCCGGCGACAGACAGCTCAGGCGACCCCAACGAAGCGCAGAACCCAGCCAGCTCAGAAAGCCGTCATACGAAGCCGAGTGTGGAACCTGTAATTCCTCTGTCCATCGCTGAAATGAGAGAACGAGCCATTGATTTGGCTCGTTGGCTTGACGACAAGCTCACGACATTGCACGTCCCAGAAGAATTTATCGGAACCGGCATTCCGGGACAAATTTAAAAAGGAAGAAACGGCTTTTTTAATAAAACACATTTGCTTGGAGAGAAGATATTTGGCCACGGTCCTCTCATACCTTCTATCTAAGGAATGTTTCAAAGCGAGACAAAGCGAGAGCGCTGCAAGAAGGGGGAGCGGGATTTACGAACATGGCGTTTTGAGCAACTTTGGCCTTTTTTTTTTTTTTTGTTTCCCTGAACTTCGAACTCCCTCCCCCCATCTCTCTCTGCAATGTATTCCCTATATTCTCCGGGAGTCTGTACGACGGCATGTCTGGTCTCCTTGCTTGTCTCGATACTCCAATTTACGTCACTCTAGATACCACGACCGCCAACTCCCAATTCATCCACCTCACCATTAAGACGTGCTTCTTTGACCCCGACCCACCAGTCTTGCGACTCTTCAATGTGATGATGGCATGAGAATGAACTACATGGGCTTTTTTTTTTTTGAAAAAAAAAAAAAACGTTTTTCTCTGGAAGAAGAAGAAGAAGAACAAATCGAGTGAACCACGCCAGGGGTTGAGGACTTCTTCAACACGCAAAAGGTATACGATTCTCCGAGACTCATTCACGCCTTTTCTGGGAATTTCTGGGACAGATACGAATACATGAAACCACACGCATTACCATATATAACGGTCCCATGAGTGGCAAAAAAATGGATGTACATATACGTGAATATGCACAAGTGGCCACTATCAAACTAGTATGACAAAGACTGATTTAAAATGAAACCCGCCATTGACCATCAAAGCCATTACTTTTCCCGCACGACAAAACATCATCGCCTCGCAGCCAAAATGAAATAATTCAACGACGCCAGTTCTATAATTCCCCAAAAGTGGTTGACCCACCGCTTGGTATGTACAGGAGGGTGTAAAGCAATGAGTAAACGCCTCGTATGTCTGAGCAAGTACTCCCAAGGTGGCATGCTTGTCAGAGAAGAAGAACCGAAGAAGAAATAATAAGAAAACGGTTACACAAAATCTCACGAGCAGCATCGCTGATCTATTGTATTCGATTGCTACTCGATACTCATTCGCATGATTCCGTCGTTGGTATCGACCATGCCTTGAAATCCTACTCGCCCCTTGCCATTCTGTCGACCCGGCGCGCCAGCAGAAGAAGAAATGTTGCCTGGTGTGCCGCCGCTCACGCTTCCCGTATCGCTTTGTGCGCTACTGCCTCCTCCCCTTTCGCCTCCAACGCTGCCGGAACGGGAACCCCATGGCGCCGAGTCGCGCTGCATCGGACTTTGCGGGATGGGTGAGTTGTGCGCGCTCATGCTAGGGCTCACGGCTCGTCGCTTGAAGCTGCACGGGTCAAAATCATCATCCCGGCGTCTTTTGTTGTTGAAACGCCAGGTCATTTCCGCGGCAGTCAGCCCCTGGACATTGGTGCCTTGAGAAGCCTATACACAAACGCCATAAAAAGTCAGACTTTCCCTCTTCGAGTCCAATTTCATTGTATTCGCTCGGCGATTTCCGAGCAGGGCTTACCGAACTCCTGAATGGGCCTCCTGTTAGAGGAGAATCCATAGCCGCATCATCGCTGACTCCAGAAGAGGATTCTAGGGGAAGCAACGCTAAAGGCGGCGGTGTTGTCCGCACGCCACCACCCGTAGTGCTGCTTGATTCGGAAAAGGTCTCCAAGAACGCCTTGGGGTTCTTGATAGAATGCTGCCTGGAGTTGCTTGGCGTTCCTGCAGACAAATCGCTCATCATAGCCATGTCATACTCTTGCATGTCATCAATGCTGTCGGTTGTCGTCAGGTTTGGAGACGATAATGCGCCTGCAGCGGCTCCTGGCTGAGCTGAAGGTGGCAGTGCCACACGAGGCTCTAGAGTCACGTCGCTTTCGCGCACCTGCTTCACCACTTCGGCTTCTCGTCTTGTCTCAGCTTCGGCCGGGGCTACCTCTTCAAAGAGCGCCGCGCGAATTCGAGCAAACGTCTTTGTCTTGGGCTGACGAGATAAAAGTATCAGAATATCAATTCACCTGCCTGGAGGGTATGTAGCGTGACGTCAGAGGACCAAAAAAAAAGAGACTGACCAGAAGATTCCCCCGGCGTGTGACTGCTCGCCGGATGACCCCCCGCTGTCCATCTCCTCCATTAGCATCAACGTCACTTTGCGACTTGCCGCTCTCGTCACCGTCTGCATTAGAAATGTGTAATTGATTAGCTTGCCAGCTTATGCTTTCCCTGCGCGTCTTTGCCGAGCTGCTGGGCGGTGACTTGGAGATTGAGGTAGCAGACACATTAAGTCCGAGTCCCATAGGACCGCGCATCTTCTTTCTTGGTTGTTTCCGATGTCGCTGTCGTTGCTGGAAGTTGATCAGGCTACTCATGGCAGGTGAGCCAAAGGGCCCAGTCGGTCCCAAGTTGGACGTGGTTCTGGACACTTGCGGAGTGGTAACATAGGGCTCCTCCATGTCCTCGTCCATGGGATCGTCATCGGCAGACGAACTTGAAGAATCTGACCCGACAGCATGCTGCATCGTACTCCCAAGGGAGCTGCTGACATTCACCTTTTCATGATGACCCATTATTGACCATAATGATGAGGAGCTTTGTTCGGGACCGCCAAATTCAGATCCACGTCGGTCTCGGGGAATGCTCATGGCTCGATCCCCGATGGTCGGTGACGAGTCCGGAGACGAATCGGCCAGCGTCGAGTGATGCAGGCTGGTGGCAGCACGAGAAAAGTCTAGACCGCGCGAGCGACGAGGAAGAAAGTTGGTCGGAGAGGCATAACTCTGCGAGGGATCAGGTTTTGGCGATCGAGGCGCCGGTCTAGCAAACGGATTCGAGGCGGTGGGTGGAGGAGTAAATGGACGAGGTGGCATCGGTAGCGAAAATGCCTTGACTTGGGCGCGACACGGTGTGGCTGGCGATCGGGCGTCTCTCACGTCAATATCATCTTTCCATGTTCCTCGCGAGGTCTCGGAGAACCGTGGCGACGGAGACAATTTGGACGGCGTTCCCCCTCCGTCAGATAACGACCGGATCTTATTATTAGCACGAGGCGACGTATCGTAGATGGAGGGCTCGGATTGTCTCTTATCCATGATAACGGCGGCCTCGTCCGTGCTCGTATATCCGGACATGCTCGCCTGAATGCCTGGTGGCGATTATTGCTGGTGGACGAACGAAGCCTGCAGCCTAGACGACTCTCGTTATCGACACGCAGGATCTGTGATGCCGGGTTCGACAAGACAACCACTGCTCGAGGTGGAGAGACGCGGTACTAAGGCATGTGTGTAGCCATGGACATGGATTTCTGAGAAGGGTTGGGGTGGTATGCGAAGGTCATCAAAGACGCGGAGGTGAGTGTTCGTTTCTTGAGAGGATGATGAAGCCACTGTGACGCGGAGCAGTGAGGAGTAACACGGAGTGGCGACGATGCGAAGCGAAGAGTCGATCCGGATGCGGCTTCAAATCCATGTGTCTGATCTGTATGTCTGTGTCTGTGTCTGTGTCTGTCCGTATGTCCGTATGTCCGTCTGTCTGCGCGTCTCACGGTGGATAATGCCAGCACTGCCAGCGGCCCAGCACGTTGGATGTGTTGACCAACCAGATTGGCCAGACCGGACTCATCCAATTGGCCCACATGCAGCCACATCCCTAGTGCCATGATCCATCCATCAATCCCTTCATTCATCCGGCCACTAGAAGGCCCCACCAGCCCGCGCTGGTCCGAATTGCCAACACGGGAACCAGCCAAGCAAGACTGACTACTACTGAGAGCTTGCATGTGCATGTGTGGGCTGCCGAAGCTGACTGATGACGTCTGGTAGGTAGTGCCACCGACGTACACAATAGGTGGCGGTACAGTAGCTACTGTAGCTTTCTCCAGCGGCGAGGCAAATCTAGCGGCCAGCGGGGGCGGCTGCACCAGCCGTTTCAACCAGACCAGATCAGACATGAATCCATTCAGTTCAATTCATTTCTCCGTCACTCCACGTCGTAACCGTCGCAAAAACATCGTCAAGCCTGGCTCCAGGTCCGAGAATTGAACCGATCCTCTGATGAGAATATCCCAGGCAGCGCAACGCATACAAGCCCTCGCACATTATCTGCAACCTTCTCCATCGTCCCTCAGGATTCCCTTTCCCAGTGCGTCTCCCCAGCTGCATGAGCATGAGCATGAGCATCGTCACCCCAAACGACCGCGGGTTGATGGACCCTAGGTAGCTAACATGAGAGCTCATCCAGGACGACGACTGATAACAATGGCGGCCAAGACGGACACCAGCACCTATAAGCTCAATCACACAATGTAAGACGGCCTAGCCAAGATGTGCAGTGTTGATGTGACTTTCAACAAATGTCCTGACTCCTGACACCCTCCAGGATTCGAGTCAAGGATCCAAAGGCTTCCGGTAAGTTGCATGATAGCTCATCCCCCGGAAACTCATGGACTTGGGTCGTCAGAATGAGAACGGGCCGGAGGCTAACCAGCCCGACGCAAAGTGAAATTCTACGAGTACCTAGGCATGTCCGTCGTCAAAAAGCTAGAGTTTGCAGATTACAAGTTTGATCTATACTTTTTGGGGTACAATAGCCCGAAAGCAGTCTCTCACGGCAATTCCCAAGTCAACCGGGAAGGCGTCATTGAACTGACACACAACTACGGCACGGAAAATGACCCTTCTTTTACCGTCAACACCGGCAACAAAGAGCCGCACCGGGGCTTTGGCCATACTTGTATCAGCGTCGACAATATACAGGCTGCTTGTCAGCGTCTAGAGGACGCCGGATATAAGTTTCAGAAGAAGCTAACCGACGGTCGCATGAACAACATTGCCTTTGCTCTGGACCCTGATGGTTACTGGGTGGAAATAATCGGATATAATCCCGTCGAAGAAACCGCGAATGTCAAAGAAACCGATGTCACCGATTACAAAATGGTAAGTATGCCCTCGTCACACTGTAATTTCAAATTTCAAATCCCAACCGACGATTTTGCAGAAGTGCATCATCACGCGCGGCTCTATAGACTAATTATGCTGTCAGAATCACACCATGCTTCGTGTCAAGGATGCTGAAAAGTCCCTCAAGTTTTACCAAGAAGTCATGGGCATGACCCTTTTCCGAACCTCGGAGAATCAGTCTGCCGGCTTCAACTTGTATTTTCTTGGTTACCCAGGAGAGCAGGGCACGCCCAAGGACGGAAAGACTGCTTATCGCGAGGGTCTACTAGAACTCACCTGGAATTACGGTACAGAGAAGGATGACAACTTCAAGTATCATAACGGCAATGACGAGCCACAAGGATTTGGTCACATTTGTACGTCATGTGCATTCAGCCAACTGTCGCATATTTAATCATTTGAGCCCTCGTTACTAATTGCTCGAGTAGGCGTGAGTGTCGATGACGTTGATGCTGCATGCCAGCGTTTCGAGGATCATGGGGTTAGTTGGCGAAAGCGACTTACAGACGGACGCATGAAGAATATCGCCTTCATGCTTGACCCTGACGGCTACTCGATTGAAGTCATCCCAAATGACAAGTACAGTGATAAGGTTCCAACTTGAGTGTACTGGGGAATTACGGGTAATGGAAAATGGGAAATGGAATTCAAGACTGACCATGTAACAACACGGAAACAAGTACATACGTTTTTCATGATTTCGACTAACCTGTCACGATGACTCGATAAATTAGCGGGAGCTTTCAGAAACTAAAAATTGGCAAATCCCTGCTCAATGGCATTTTTATAAGGACGAAATTCGGTCAACAAAATCTCGATTGGCTTTTCACATTGATTTTTCACTACACGTAAGAAACTAACTGCTCCTGCTCCTGCTCCTGCTCCTGACGCGGAACGGAGCAGCGGCAGCACAAGCACTTCGATATTTTGACTAATGTCAAATGACAATTACATTTGGCGATGCCGCGCGGGGAAGTGGACGAAGGGGGGCAGGGAGAGAAGAAAAAGAAAGCAGACCATTATGACATGCATGTACAGCCGAAACGCCACGATGAGTTGTTCCCAGAATCGTCCGTAGCCACCTTTCGTCAGCGTCCAACGTTTGACCGTCGTTGACTATTTACTTAACGTTTGACGCCGCACCACGTCAGATGCCAATCGCAGGAAGCTTGGCAGGAAATTCGGCACTGTTCAGAAGAGCTCAAATGGCTGTATGGAAAGGAAAGAACAAAAAATGGCTTTCATGGCGTCCACTGGTTTCCACACATCACAGCCCAGGCTCCATTCTGCTAGAGCGAGACCAGAGCGACACACGGCACCTCAAGACCGATTCTGAGCAGAGCAGCCCGAAAAAGCCCGCCGCATCAAAGGTACCCTTGACTGTAGCTGGAGAAATCTTCATGCAGAGTCTTGTGCGATCTTGCCTCGAGCCAGGCAGGTAAGTGCATAGTAGGTGTTGTGAATGTGTGTGTGTCACATGCACAAGCCGGTACGTGTTCCCTTCCCTGGTCCTCATTCTTTTCATTTGCGGACGTATTGAGGGGCATGAAACCAGACGTCATGCTGTCTTGATATTCATGCACTGCTTTCCGAATTCACCAGATATCGTTTTTTCTTCTTGAGAAGGGGGGGGAGTGCTAAGACACTTTAAGTACTGTCATCTCCTTCCATCGCAATTTTATTCTGATAACATAGCATTTTCTCGCATTTTCGATTTTTTTGCCGTCGGCACCATCAGCCCCAAAATAAGGTCCTCTCATGATTACGGCTACTGCCATGACAGAATCCACGCCGCCGTCTTCTGTTCCTCCAAGACATCGTATTCTCGTCCCAGAGAAGGTGTCTGCCGATGGCCTGGCCCTGCTCTCCTCTCATCACGATGTCGACGTTAAGCTTGGGCTCGCTGCTGACGAACTCTTGTCCATTATTCCCGACTATCAAGGTTTGATTGTTCGGTCAGCTACAAAAGTCACTTCAGAAATACTTCGTGCGGGACAGAACTTGAAGGTGGTAGCACGTGCTGGCGTGGGTGTTGACAACATTAATGTGGCTGCAGCTACATCCCAGGGTATTATTGTCATTAATTCTCCATCAGGAAACATCTTGGCTGCCGCGGAACATACCATCGCCTTGCTAATGGCAACGGCGCGAAATATCGGCCACGCTGACATGACCATCAAGAACGGGAGATGGGATCGCGGCAAACTAGTCGGTGTCGAGGTTGGTCGAAAAATACTCGGCATCGTTGGGTTCGGGAAAGTTGGCATGAACGTCGCCAGGATGGCCAAGGGCTTGGGCATGCAAGTGAGGGCCGTTGATCCCTATGCAAGCGCAGATGTGGCTCGTCAAGCTGGTGTTGAGCTTGTCCCGAGTCTCAAGGCGCTGCTGCCTCAAGTGGACTTTCTCACCATTCACACTCCGCTGCTAGCATCCACGATGGACCTGATTGGTGCAGAAGAACTGCAGACGATGAAAGAGACGGCCAGAGTTCTCAATGTTGCTCGAGGAGGCGTGTACAACGAAGCTGCGTTACTCAAGGCTTTGGATGCGGGGTGGATAGCTGGTGCTGGTTTGGATGTCTTCACGGCCGAGCCTCTCATTCCGAACACGGTCGCCGATCGACTTGCAAGACATCCCAAGACTGTGGCAACACCTCACCTGGGTGCCTCCACGGTCGAGGCTCAGGAAAACGTATCTATAGATGTGTGTACACAGATGCTGGAGATTCTCCGAGGGGGTCTGCCCACCAGCGCAGTCAATGCCCCCATCATCCTTCCAGAGGAGTATCGCAAGCTCCAGTCCGCAGTACAGCTGGTCGAGAAGATGGGTCGCCTCTACACCCAGCACTTTGTCAGATCCAAGGGCGGCATGATTGGTGACCGGAAATTCGAGCTCATCTACCATGGCGACTTGGCCGGCATACCAAATACAAAACCACTCTTTGCTGCGCTTGTCAAAGGTCTCGTGGCGTCCTTTAGCGACTCGCACGTCAACATTGTCAACGCGTCCCTCATTGCAAAAGAAAAAGGCATCGTCATTGACGAAACTCACGCTCATCAATCAAGGAGCCTGACGTACTCAAACTTGGTGACTTTGAAGTCCACAAGCGCAGATGTGTCCCAAGAGGCGCGGGAGGGAGTTGAGAAAATCATTGAAGGGTATGCTGGGTCCGACAAGAGGGTTTACATATCCAAGCTGGGCCGCTTCCATGCCACTTTCATTCCAGAGGGTACTCTCATCATTCTCCACAACTACGACGAGCCGGGTAAAATTGGTGGAGTTGGCATGGTCCTTGGGTCACACGGCATCAACATCCGGTATATGCAGGTTGCCGGATTGGATGCCGAGGCAAGACAAGGCCAAAACACACCACCGACGTACAAGGACAATGAAGCCCTCATGATATTGGGCGTCGATGGAGAAGTGAGTGCTCAGATTCTGGATGGTCTGAAGAGATCCGAGGGCGTACTGGATGTTAGTCTTGTCCAGCTGTAGAAGCGATTCTCGACTCTCCAGTCTCGACTCGCGACTCTCGACTCTCAAATGTCATGGACTCGTGGTCCATGGGCCGGTTGAAACTCTTGAGAGCTTAACGGCGGTAGTATAAATGATTCAAAACAGCCAAGGAGTTCCAATCGTGAAACAACGCATGTGTGATTCACGTTCATAGCCGAGTCCGGTACGATCCGGCGTCAAGTTTCAAGTGTCAAGGGTCGAGCGGGCAAATCTTTGAAGATCGAACGAGGCGTCTATCTGGTGTTCCGATTCCTATCGTCTCACCTTGGACGGACGGACGAGACGCATCATTGCGAACGGAGGCTTGCCAGGAAATAAGTGTACAGCCAATCAGCAATGACCTCTTGCCCCACCTGTCGTCATTCGCCAGTCGCTCGGTCAAGTGGACAGGTGGGTGCAGCTGCAGACGCCTGCCTGCGCGCACGCACCATTGGAGCACTGAGCGTATGGGCGGGCAGGTGGGGCAGGTGGGGCACGGGGATGTCCCCACCAGACCAGAACTGATTAATTTACCTGCTGCTCACTCCTGTATTCCACCAGACCTCTCGCCATCGAGCAACGAATTCCCAAACCCTTTCAATTATATCGTGGCCGCACGGCGGAGGCTTTTCCCGGTGAGTAGACTGAACGTCTCATTTTTTCTGCTTGGTGCCGATGCGAACTATTCAGCGGCTGACAAAATTATCATCGTCTTAGCCGTTCCGAGGTTGAGTCAAGACAAAAGGGAATTTATTATTAGTAGCACATCGACCGATTCCTCTAGATATTCTCGTCAATACAGCCGCGCGCATCTCGTTCCTGCTGGCCAGGCCTCTGGCTTCGTCTTTTCCCTTCCACAATAGCTGCTTGTGCTGTCTACGGCAGGGCGCCTCGCAAAAACAGACATACCCTTGAACTGCACCCGATCCTTATCATTCCTCCTTGAAATTACGTCATTCGACATGCGGCAGAGCACCGGTTCTGGCGGCTTCGCCAGCGTGCGAACATGTGTTCTGGGAATGGGTCGCATTTTAGGAGTCGGACTTTCATCTGTCGCGGCAGCGCCCCTGGCTGAGACCAGTCATGGGAGCGACGATCTTGAGGGCACTCCCGTTTGGGTGTTATATGTGGCCTCAATGGTACTCGTCCTACTCGGCGGTGCTTTTGCTGGTTTGACAATTGCGTAAGTCAGCATGATTTTGTATCAATCGGGCACATGTCCAACGCCAAATCCTTGTTCAATATTCATTGCGACATCAGCACTCGAAACTTGAGCTGTGCGGCCCTCACTAACGTGTCGTTCGATCTGTGTGTAGCCTTATGGGACAAGACAGTATTTACTTGCAAGTTGTGTCCGGCGATCAATGCGAACCACAATGCAAAAACGCGGAAAGGGTTTTGCGGTTGCTCAACAAGGGCAAACATTGGGTGCTAGTCACCCTCTTACTAGCTAATGTGATTGTCAACGAGTCATTGCCTGTCGTTCTTGACAGAACCCTTGGAGGCGGTATCGCAGCTGTTGTTGGCAGCACGGTACTTATCGGTATGTTTGGAGCAGAGAAAACCCTCGTTCGTCCGTGGCGTCTTTGACGAGGTCAGCCGAACATGTCAATGCTGACGCTTTGCGTAGTCATATTCGGCGAAATCGTTCCACAGTCCATCTGCGTTCGTTACGGTCTGCCGATCGGCGGCTTCATGTCAAAGCCGGTGCTCATGCTGATGTACCTTACAAGCCCCGTGGCATGGCCGACTGCCAAGCTCCTCGACTGGATTCTCGGTGAAGATCATGGAACAGTATACAAGAAGAGTGGTCTCAAAACACTTGTGACCCTCCACAAGTCTTTGGGGGAGCTTTCTGAGCGGCTGAACCAAGACGAGGTTACAATCATCACGGCCGTGTTGGACTTGAAGGACAAACCTGTGTCGGAGGTTATGACGCCGATGGACGACGTGTATACGTTGGCTGAGGATCATGTTTTGGACGAAAGCACAATGGATAATATCTTGTCTTCGGGCTACTCTCGAATTCCCATCTATCGGGCGGGAAACCCTACCGACTTTGTTGGCATGTTGTTAGTCAAGACGCTCATCACTTACGACCCCGAAGACAAAATACCCGTTAGGGAGATTCCTCTTGGCGCGATAGTGGAGACACGACCGGAGACCAGCTGCCTGGATATCATCAATTTCTTCCAGGAGGGTAAGTCTCACATGGTCTTGGTGTCGAACCATCCGGGTTCGGATCATGGTGCTCTTGGCGTCGTCACCTTGGAAGATGTTATTGAGGAGCTCATCGGAGAGTAAGTCGAAAGAGTAGCCCTTTCAACTCTTGTGTGTGTGTGTGTGTGTTTGTGTTGAAATGGATGATCTAACTATCATGCAGAGAAATTGTTGATGAGTCTGATGTTTACGTTGATGTTCACAAGGCCATTCGGCGTCTCACCCCGGCGCCACGTGCCCGACGCATTCATGCCGAGACTGGGGCCGCTGCCGTGGGTAGGAAGCCAGGCGAAGGCGCCGCACTGGTTGATATCGCGGAACAATTGGAAGTTGGCAGTCCTGTCGTTGGTTCATTAGGTGCCTTGAGTGACGGCGTGCCCGAAAGACATGCTAAGATGGCAGTCTTCATGCGTCGGCGCGGATCTGCTGGACCAGATGGCAAATCTGATGACAGACCAGTTCCTTTCAAGGCATCACTGGACGAGATGAAGCAACAGCTTCGGCACCTTGCTCCGTCAAATCGCGCCGCTAATCCTCGCAATCCTCGCACCAATGTCTTCAAAATCAAACAAGGCCTGAGTGTGACCACGTTCGTGGCTGGCGATGGTCCCAGTAGTAAAGTCTTGGACGACACAACGAATAATTTGGGCGGCACCACTACCGATGGAGACGGAGACGAGTCAACACCACTGTTGCAAACGCAGAGCGCGAATGGTGGGCCGGCCGAGAACGGATATGGGTCGGGCAAGTCAATAGAGGATAATATCAGGGTCAAGACTCCTGACCGGCAATAACGACTGCAGGGTTTCCTTAACTTTCTGACAGGGACGCAAATGAATTTGGCGAGAGAACAAGAGGCTTGCTGCATGTATGCATTTGTGGTGTTTTTTTTTTCTTTTTGTTCTTGCCTTTCTGCCTCGCTCACAGTGCAAGGCTCTGCATGATGTACAATTGAAGAGCGTGAGGATTTCGATCCAGCTTATTAACATGAATTAATTCAGACTTTGCGCTTCAGCGTTAATACTTGCAGCGCGACAATACAAGTTTTGCTCTTACATAAAAAATGGCGGCAAGGCAATATTGTACATGTACGCATGTGTGGAGGACGAGTCTCTATGCTTGCAAAACCCCATGACGTACCTCTCTCGTTTAATGGAGGGTTTCTAGATATCTCGATGGGGTTTATGGGGATAAAATTGATTGGAGACTTCAGTCTTTGGGCTGGTCTTTTCGTCCGACGTAACGCCTCGCATCTGGACAAGTACAAGCGGCCTTGCAAGCGGAACCCTGCTACACCCGGCCCGACGATATTGCCCGCGAAGAAATGTCCGGGTCAGTCCAGCCAGATGGTCTGTCGCGGCGAGGCAGCGCCGGTCTCGGGGCATTGCTGCGTCGACGACGCATCTTATTAGGTTGTTGGGGAAGGGGAAATGACATGTGTTTGTGGAGCGTGGGCTGCGTGAGCTTGCTTGGGCGATGTGAAGGGCGGGTGGGACTGTTTGTTTCATGGTTCGCCGTGGATGTGTGATTTGGCATGTCGTTTTACTGCTGCTTTTTATTAGTAGTAGTAGTAGTATTCTATTGAATTATCATCATAAATATTATTATTTACCATTTTTTTCATTTCATTATCTTATATGTTTCATTACTTTGTCATGATTTATTTTTTTTTTTAGACAAAAGCATCCTGCTGCGTGCGTGCGTGCGTCGTTGTCTGGTCAGTCCATCAGTCAGTCGGCCATGCAGCCATCAGTGGTCGGATCCCTCCATGTGGCTGTGGGGCTCCGAGCAATGGCTTGCGGGTGGGTCGATGCAGGCCACCTGCAGCCTTGCGGAGACCCCAATGTGCGCTGTCCGAGTCCCCCGACCCCGCTGCACGTTGCGTCGCGGGCGGGTGGTGCTGAGCTGATGAGCGGTGCATTCCAATACCGGGTCTGGGGAGGGGTAATAAGAGAATAAGAGAGAGAGGAGTACTCAGACAGAGAGACGCAGCAACGTGAGTCTCAAACACGCACGGACTAGGCCTGAAGCAGAAGGCGTGCTCGCGTTGGGCAGGCGCCAGCCTCTCGTGCTCTTTCCCAAGCATCATTATCATCATGATCATCCTTATTCAAGATTACAGTCAGACTACCTGTGTGACTGTATGTGGGAAAACATGACAGGTGGGGGGATGCCATGCTGTCACGCGGCTGGAGTATTATGGCAAACTCGTACGCTTCAGCCATGTGCGGCTGGCACACTGGGCTGCGTGCGAGCGTAGACACGGGGTGGAAAGAATTAAAAAAAAAAAAAAAAAAAAAAAAAAAAAAAAAAAAAAAAAAAAAAAAAAAAAAGAACTGAAAGTGGTCTGCGTGTGATTCAAAGAATGGCTCGCCTCATTTATTCAACACAACTTGCACATTTGGCGGGCGTCTTTCCTAGTTTAATCCACA
>SRPZ01000234.1:0-44192 GCA_018360255.1 Claviceps maximensis
ATAATAATAATAATAATAATAATAATAATAATAATAATAATAATAATAATAATAATAATAATAATAATAATAATAATAATAATAATAATAATAATAATAATATCTATAGTTTAATTAGCTTACTAAATTCTATCTATGTCCTTATAGGTACTAGTTAGCAAATTAATTAGGCTGTGTATAAGTGAAGTAGTGCGAATAGCACAATTCTTCTCTGGAACGATAACGTGATATGTAATAAAATAAATATAACGTAGTGCGCGTAGATGTGCCTTGAGCTATAGGTCGAGATCGAGAGAAAGCTTCCACCAAGCTTCGATAAATTGTTAAAAAAAAAGCTTCTTTCAAACACTGTGAATTACAAATCCGAATCTGCCTGTTTCGCAACCAGGACCTCATCACTTTCAATAATCGACTCTGCATTTATTGATCATGGCGGTCGGCTTATTAAACACCACACACCACGCCCTCGACGAGGAGGCGCGAGCCGAAGTTGACGTTTTGAACTCGCGTCTTGACAAGACAACACAGCTTACCAAAAAAATCCAAGCCAGTCTCTCGCGATTAGAGGCCTCGGGTCAAAGTGTACGTGACGTTGCTGGACCTCTCAGCGGCGAGACCTGCCGTTTGCAGCTTCTCGGAAATAGTAAGTCTGATCATGATTTGATGCATTCGGTGCTCGCCATTGACCTTGCACAGACGTCGTCTCTGTTCTCGCTGCCATTGACCGATTGCGCCAACCCGCCGATAGCAAAGATAGCGAGGAACAGATCATTCGTGCCGGTCCGGAAAAGGCTGGCTTGTCGATTTACTTGGCTTCTCTCAAAAGACTCAACAAGTCCCACGCCGATATGCAAGCATCGAATTTAAGGGCTAATCAACATACAATAAGCGATCTCACCCGACTAATGCAGTCGGGCAATGCCCAGCTGGAAAATTACTTCGATAAACTTTTGCGTGGAGAAACACCTCGTTCTATTGAACCACTTCATTACATAACGAAGGACAAACCCTTTCCAGTACTTTCACAAGATAAGATTGCCCGGCTAGGTCTTGTATATGCCTATCTTGCTGGTGGGCAGCAAAGACATGATTCTACTGCGTCGAATATTTTTGCCGAGATTCGGGGTCCGTACCTCTCTTCATCATTAGCCAACCTGGCGGCAGCAAGCGTCAACACAGCTAAGAAAAAGAATCCCGATGCCATTTACAGGGCAGGGACCAATGGAATTGGCACGTATGCCCAGGCGATGGAGGCTATTTTTCTGTCGGAATATGATAATATCTGCAGTATTTTCAGACGAGAGGACTGGGGATTAGTGTTTCAAGCCACCTGTCAAAGAGCCGTGTCTGAGCTCGCCCGCACTGTTCGAGAGCTTAATGCGCACATCAAGAGTCACTTAAATACCGATTGTTACCTGGCATATGAAATCATAGAAATCATCTCCGGGCTGTCAGGGAGTTTGGAAACTAGAACAGGGGAGCTCAAAGGTTCGCTCGCAGCCGTACTAAAACCGGTGCGGGAAACAGCAAAGTCATTGCTTTCGGAGCTCCTCGATGAAACGAGGAAAAAGGCTGCCGGATTGCAAACACTCGCCCCCGACGGTGCCTCCTCCTCTCTCGTTGTAGAGACAATGCAACGGTTACAGACTATGGTGGAGTTCATCCAACCTATCTCCAGCATTATGATATCCCTTGGGGACGGAGGTTGGAAACCTGTCTCGGGTTCCCTAGGTGGTGGTTCGACCGATGCTATTCCCAGTCTCGCGTCATTCGATGTTGGCGCTGACGGGAAAGATATATTTGCACATTACTGTGTTGACTCGATAGACGCACTTCTCGTTGGTCTGGATCAGAAAGCAAAAGTATTGCTACGGGGAAAATCAGTTGCTGGCGTCTTCCTTGCCAATTGTGTTGTAATTATCAGGCGTATGATTCGAGACTCGGATCTTGGGCCGTTGTTGCAATCAAGATCTGATGTGCTAGATCAATGGCACAAGAAAGCCACTGCAGCATATACAGACGTATGCAGAGATCTATCAGTGCATCTCTTTGATACAATCCACACCAATCGAACGCAGAGACCAACGTCAGGTCAAGCTGACTCTGCAATGGTAGTAAAGGGATTGAGCAGCAAAGACAAAGACAAGATTAAAGAGAAATTCACCCAATTCAATATAGCCTTCGATGATATGGTAGCAAAACATAAATCATACCACATGGAGCCAGAGGTTCGGTCAATGTTCGGAAGAGATATTCGTCAAAAGCTGCAACCGCTCTACGATCGCTTCTGGGACCGGTACCATGAAATCGATAAAGGCAAAGGGAAATATGTCAAATACGATAAAACATCTATCGCAGCTGTATTCTTAAGCTTGGCGTAAAGTTTCTTATAGATAAAACAAAAAAAAATAGTTTTAGCTGTATTGCCGCGTGAACGCCAGTTGGAAATAGAACTTTCATTTAATTGAGTATTGTCCTAATTATCCATACACTCACATGGTACAAGCATATATGGATTGTGATGAACTTTTTAAAATTCGCCATTAAAGTCACTGTTTTTGCGATAGCAACTTTTTATGCGGACGCTAATACTTTAAGCTTACGATAATTTATTTGTAACAAAGCTGTGCGCTCACGAATGGTTCTATTTTTTTTCTTTACTTACGCATGACTTAACAACAAGTGAAACGGTCGCATAATGCGGAGCGTGTGTAGATTCGTGCGTCAAATGTTCTGTCTTTTGGCTTTTTATTGAATAGGCAAATTTTAAAAGTGCCTGCGTGTATTTGAATTATTTTTTAATAAATATAGATGTAAGAGCGGAACGTATAAAAAGCCATTAGCTGTTATTTATTCGCGAAGTGGGTTATTTTTTGAAGACAAGATTAGTGCTAAAACGACCTATGGGACCTCGTCGTGGTTCAATTTTAGTGAGAAATTGAAAAATCAACCCCACTGTCGAATACGCTCAACCGCAATAAAATCTCGAGAAAAAAAAACGTGTGCTAGTGACATCGTGATGAATGCCACGAACAAAAAACACCACGGCAAAGTGCAAAGCTTGATGATCTTTGCTACGACTCAAAATGGATAGCAATGCAGCACTTGTTAGCTCTCTTGTTGATAGGATTGCATCGCGGGTGAGTCTCTCGTTGAGTATTTTTGATTAAGGCATACACTTAAGTACTGACCTCTTATATCTCTTCACATAGTTGCCATGTCGAACAGGTTCAATAGACCGGGCGTTCGAGGAGGACAAGGTTCTTCAGATCACAAGAGCTACATTAGTAGACTCGAGTAAAACGGCTCTCAATACTATCCTCGAATGTCTTCTTCGGTTACTCGAAGACCTAGGACGTCCATTCGCCTGCGTTGCTGCACATCCTCCTCACGTACTAGAATCTGAGTTGTACATCTTGTCACTCGCAGCAGCCAGCTGCAACGCCAATTGGCAGCCGACTGCTTGCAAACACGAAGAAACAAAAGGCATCCCTGATCCCCTGGACTCTCTACTTGTAAAGCGTATGTTGCAAACGCTAAATCAACTCCTGGAGCCCATTCCAGACGACTACATACTACCAGCACAAACATTATTGGACCAACAACCCGGCGGGCGTGACTTTTGTGTCCCACGATCTGATTATGCATCAAGTACCAATTACAACAAGCTGTCTAATGAAGCAGAGTGTCTTAAGAACTGTCTAGTTGAGTTTGACGCTTATATACAAGTTATGGTTGAGTTCATATCAGCATCGAACTGGTCTGCCGCATTTGAATATGTTAAAAACACCATCTATAGTATTCGGACTGCACCTTTTCCAGAGGATGAATCTGAAAGTCATTGTCGGCAGGAGAGCGAGACTGCTGTTCTTGTCACCTTCAGGCTTCTTTCCTTCTTTCGGATTGACAGCTTGAAGCTTGGGCTTCTTATTCAGGAGATATGCTCCAGTTATCTACATTTTCGTAAATCGTATCAGTGTGCGATAGCCGTCGTACTTCCACTACTTATCACCCGCTGGATTGATCGTTTCCCTCATGAATTTGTTCGACTCCATTCCGGCCACAAGAGATTGGATGGTGGCTGCGACACCTTGTTTGATATGACTCATACAAGTGTAGATAACGGTCCGCGCAGAGCTGTCTTATATCCTATGCAAATAACTCTTCTCTTGCTTCTTCCTGACGTATTTGAAGTGGCAAGTAATTTGCGAGAGGCCAAGAGCAACAATCTCATCAAAAAGGTGTCCTTCTTGAACAGCTTACGAAAAGCCCTTCGAAATGGTAATGAGCGAGCTGCTTATTGCCTGGTGGCCTTGCTTCGTGCTGCTCGACATTTCGAGGCCGAAAGTGATTCAGCCTTGGTCAGCTATGCCATGGATGTTCATGATGAAATAAGAGACTCCGTCTTCTGTCTATCGCTTGCAGGTAGTTCTGCCCCGATCTTTGATCAGGATATGATTACAGTGGCATTTGTTAGTCTCGCACATCTGGACCCAGACGGTGGCGTGGAAACGCTCACCAAGACTTGTGTATCTTCAAGTGCACCAAGTATTTACAAAATCGCTGTTATTCAAGCTTGTTCGTATTTTGTTAGGCAACTGCAAACGGGAAAATATGCTGGACTTCGTGAACATGCACTATCCTTTATCCAGTCGGAATTCGAGGTATGGTTTTCATAAATACTTTCGTTTGCAAAGAGCTGCTCACTAACACAATGCACCTAGACCGAGTGTACAAAGTTCTCAAATGTCAAGAGCAACTTTTCGCCGTTGGGCGAGCAAAAAGTTGCAGAGATTCTGCGATATTTGGAAATCTCGTCGGCACCTTTAATTCACGACTTGATGGGCCAGAATCCAAGCATCCCGTTCTTACGACCATTCTTTTTTTGTATCCTCTCCCGCAATTCTACCATTTGTAGGCTCGCTATCAAGGTTGCTAGGCAGCTTTTTGCAGGGGATGGTTCCGCGTCGGGGATGCTTGGTAAGCTTGAACTCAACGTTGATATTCGGACGCGGCTTTGGGATCACATGTAAGAAAACCAACGTGGTTGTGCTCTGGGATACAAACTCAAACAATTGGCAGCTCATCCGTTACGCTCGACTTATGCGCAGATGTGAGAGATGATCCCAGCATGCTCACAACTACACGTCTACGAGAATTTTTGACCGCGAAATTCACATTATTGAAGGGCATACCTGTTCGTTAGAGCGAGTTGTGATTTTTAATTTTTTTAAATGGCTGTACTGACCTTTTCTAGGTTCTATCGAATGTCCCTGCCGAAGCTACTGCTGCTGTTCAGGAGGCTTCGCTCAAGCTCGAGTCAACCTTGTTGGTTTCTCTATGTTCCCCTGCTGTATCGGTTTGCCAAGCTGCAACGGTCTGCGTGGGTCTCGTTGTTGGAGAATGTGCCTACGCTGGTGTGTATAGTGATTCAGCAGTATTTCTCTCTTCAACTTACCGCAATAACTTGATTTACCAAGAGCTTTCATCATCCACATTTCATTTCACAGGTCTTGTCGCATTCCAAAAGAGATTTCGGGGTCTGCTTCGGCAGATGCGAATTCCAACCAGTGGCATCCTAGACGCATGGAAATTTGCGCTTGAGAGATGGATGCGCCTGTCAAAGGATGTGTCCATAGCGACGGCCGACAGCGTTGATGACAGGTTGTTGTCCGAATGGCGCAACTTTTCTGGGTTTCTGGCTTCAGCAGGTGGCATATGTTGCCATAGTCATGCCATCAGACTAGATGAAGCATTTGAGGACTTGCAGTGGATAGATATACGGTTCCCGGAACAGTATGAAGAACCACTACTGTCACGTTTTCTTAGACTTGCCACCCAACTTCTCGGATGCGAAAATATCAAAGTTCGGGAGGCAATGAGGGAGATCTTGTCCACTGAGGTATCTTCGACACTGTACCCCGCACTCTTCCAGGCACTGGAATTTGAACTTGAGGTGCTTTTTGGCGGAGTTCTCGCATCTCGAGGCCAGAGCCAGGAAAAGGAGGTCATATTCGCCGACCAAGCCGCTTCCCTCCTGAAGACGATGGTGGAAAAGCTGGAGAGCCCATTTGATTTTGGCTCCGTTTCGTCGGTGCACTTGGCAGCACTCACCCTAAGCTTTGCTAAATTCCTAGATGGCGCCCCAGACAGGATCACGACACTACGTCTAAGAATCAAAATATGCCATCTTTACGAGGCTGTTATTAAAAGAAAAGAGCACCTCAATTTACGTGACGACGTTCGAATCCGTAATCAGCTTTTAGAACACATATTCGGCTGGATAGCACGACCATATGCCCTCAAACAAGGCCGAAATTCCAATGCAGGTAGTCGGTCGGAGGAGTTTCGACGAATCCAAAAAGATCTCGATAAAGCCTGCCTCAAAACACTCGCAGACCTTACTTTGCGACTCCCACTACAACCGACTGATAACCAGACGGATGCCGGAACAAGTGAGCTCAAGTCGCAAATGTTTCACACGTACTTCAACCGTTTCCTGTCACTTTTGAATCACGAAACGCAGGAAATCGACAGCAGGGATATCTCGTATGGCGGCTCAAGTCGCGACGAAACTCTTTCCAATCCAGATCTAGTCATTCAAATATTATCTAATCTTCTTAGTGCGAACATCGATGTGGGCTTAAAGCATTCATTGAATATTGGCTACCATGAAAATGTTGAGATTAGGGCCGCCTTTGTTCGTGTTCTTTGCAACATTCTGACACAAGGAACGGAATTCAGCTCTTTGAACGACTCAACTGTCAATGACAGATATGTGGAACTTCTTGATGTGCGTCTAAATGATACTCTGATTCGCTTGCGAGACTTCTGTATGCTAACAAGACAACACACGAAGCTGTTAACGACTGACATTTCACTTTCTGTTTCAATCAGCTCGATCTGTCCAGCCCTGGATGTTGACGAGCTGACTATCTGCCTTCTTACAGTCTTCGAGCAGCGTGGTTTGATCTTCAATTTTTTCGAAGCATTAATTCGCCAAGAAATAGAGCAAACAGGTAATGCCTTACCACACCGACCAATTTTATAAGTTTTGCTGACGTGCAAGTAGAAAACGAGGCTGAAATACTTCGTAGAACTTGTGTCGCGACCAAAATGCTCTCTGTATATGCAAAATGGAAAGGGGCCGCTTACTTAAAATCAACATTACAGAAAGTTCTAGAAAGACTGATGTTGACTTCCCAAGATTTGGACCTAGAGCTCGATCCCGCCAGAGTCGCTGCGCCAGAAGAGCTACAGAAAAATGCAGCTCAACTTCAAATCGTTGCTAAAGTTTTTATGGACGATATCTGTGGATCAGTTGCGGATGTCCCGAATTCTTTTCGAAGAATATGCAGCATCGTACGTTTTCACTGTTTCCCTGGCACCAATGTGGTTTTCGTTAGAGTTGCCTGACATTGAGTACTAAAAGATTTCGGACGCTGTGCTTCCTCGCTTTCCCAACGCCAAATATACTGCAGTCGGAGCCTTCGTGTTTCTACGATTCTTTTGCCCTGCAATCGTGGCTCCCGAGAGTGATCATCTTGTCTCAACTTCACCCACCAAAGAGATGCGACGCGGACTATTGCTAATTGCTAAAATTATACAAAATCTCGCCAACAATGTCCTTTTTGGAACCAAGGAACCTTACATGTTTCCACTAAATCCATTTCTAGTTCAAAACATACATATCGTAACAGGATTCTTGAGGGAAATATCTGTGAGTACGAGCTTATACACATTTCACGACTATAGCCGTGTCTGACAGAAGATATCAGGTACCTTTGCAACAGGATGTTGAGACTGTAAAGGAAGACACAGTTGATTTTGGTTCCTGCGTATCGCTGCATAGATTTTTGTACGATCACTGGGATCACTTGCGCCAAACGCTTATTTCGAAAGACAAGAAAGAACAACACCGCTTACCGGGAGACTCGACTCGTGTAGTACTGCCAGTACTGGAGCCTCTCCGACGTCTTATTACCCACCTCGGACCTCCACCCCTTGCCATTTCCTGGAATCGTCCAAACATAACCTGTAACACACCTCCGCTCTATTCAAGATTTCAGAACTTCATGCTTCGAAATGCACTTCGGAGCGCAGAATCATTCCTGACCTCACGTGCAGTATACGACGGGGGAGAAAGCAAGGCAAGTCATCACATGCGAAAGCCCACCAGTGATTTGCTAAGCAGTCGATAGGATGGTCTTTCTATCGTATGCGTTATTCTAAGACACATCGAAAACGAAGCGATAGATTACGATACACTTCTATACTGTTACTTGAAGGTGAGTTTGATGAGGGACCCTTTGACAATTGTATTTACGTTCATTGCGCCCCATTTTGTTTATAGTCTGTACAAGCTCTAAGTCAGACCACAGATTGCAAGTCGGCTGTGGCATAAGCCCTTCGGCTTGTTGATCGATGCGACCTGCTACAATGGACGGATTGAGCCAGCAGATGACTTCTTCTCAAAGTTAGATCTCTTGACACCGAATGAGCTAGCTCGAAATCTGTCAAGGATATATATCTACAACATGAATAGCGTATTCAAGTAAGTTGTGTCGTTCGTAACATGAAGCCAAATTATCTGATCACTTTTCAGACGATGTTTTCGGAGGCTTCTTCGTAGCTCTACTCGCGATGAATCTAGTGTTTTCCACCCCGAAAATGTTGAATATCACATGTTTGGCAGCCTATCGGACCTTCAAATTCCCTTTTACCTTAAGCAGCTTCACCTCCCACAAGAGACTATGAGTGTGGCAACAGAAACCCGCTGCATGTTTAAATCAACTACGAGGCTGTCCAAATCCAAAGGAAAAGTCGATGTGGTCGTCAGGGTTGGCAGTCAGTTTATTCAAATAACAACAGTCAAAAAGCAAGAAGTGCTCTCGGGCGTTCGCATAAGCAGCATCATCAATGATATATTTCGTCTGAGCGATATAGATGAGGTAACGACGAGCGCAACATTGCGAGCTGATAATGACTCCAGTTTCGGGTTGAGGGCCGATGGAGGTAAAATTGTCATGCTGTTCAGCAGCTCCCATCGGAAAGATATTCTGCAGACAATTCGTGCAGCGAAGGCAGCGCTGGGCAAAGACAATCGATTTCTGAAAGCAGCTGAAAGACTTGTACGACCTCAGGATGTTCCAGGCACTATGCTCAACTTGGCTCTCACCAACTTATCCAGTCCTTATCATGTGTTAAGGTTGGCTTCTTACAACCTACTTGGTGCACTCTGTCGATCATTTGATTTCAGCTCCGTTGGAAGGCTAGTTTGTAACAGAGGTCAGTCCTGAACTCGCTGGTATCATTTCGCATTGTTGTGCGACACAAGTTACTCACAAGAGTCTCCTAGATCTGGCAATACCACTAGATCCAACTCGGTTTATCGTCAGCATCAGTCGAGAACTTGCCCTGGCCGAGCCTCAACTTGCATCAGACTTTCTAGCTGAATTTTTTGTTAGCTGGGAAAGCATTCCAGAAGAGCAGAAACCTGTCAGCCTGGAATATGTGGCTCCTTGGCTCTCCAGCTTGCGCTCAACTGTGCTGGTAGCAGATATTGATGGAGAAAAAGGCAGGGAAAAGGTCGCAGCTCTCTTCAGGAAGTTAATAGAAGTGGCTGTCCTAGATCAGAGCCTAACATATGTACTCGAACGATACATGTGGCCCTCTATCTCCCAAGATGAGCTCCTACTCGACATTTTTATTGACGAACTCATTAAAGTAAGTCTTGGCTATGGCAATCAACCAGACACGCTGGAGATTCTTTCTTCCGTCATGACCGGACTTGCGACCATCACGCTGCGAGGAAGAATTATTTGTCGCCTTCGCAAAGCTCTCAATAAATCATCATTACGTCCAACTAGACAATTGCCGGATAACCCTGTATGGGAGGAAGTGTGCGTTCTGTTACAGTTTTGTCTGGCATTATCCTTTGACAGCCGAGTACAATCCCAGATGTTTCTGCCTGAAATGTTCCATCTCATAACGATGCTTTTCAACACTGGGGGCTGTGGAGTCCGAGCTCTTGTTTACAAACTCCTCATCAACTCCATCCATGCTATATGTGCCTCTTTTAGTCTAGATGACGTGAGAGCATTACGTCTGCGATCAATAATGGACGTGTTGGCCAATTCCAAGGGCGAGATTTTCATACCACCTCCTCCTTTGGCTAGGGACGGTGCGTCTGTGTCGACCTCTCAAGAGTCAAGTCACGCCTTGACAACAACAGAAAAGCTCATGGAATTACTTCATGAAGTCTGCTCAATTGCGGCTCCATCCATAGATGTTGCAAATGCATGGCGTGCTCGATGGATGAGCCTTGTCGCGAGCACTGCCTTTCAACATAACCCAGCAATCCAGCCTAGAGCTTTTACGGTGATGGGATTTCTGGCCAAGGAGGAAGTAGACGACGATCTGTTGTATCAAGTGTTGGTCGCCCTTCGAAACAGTGTCAGCCAATATGGTGAAGATGGAAATAGCGAAATGCTCGTTTCTATCATCACATCACTGACTAGAATGATGCCAAAACTGCCGTCTGCTTCGCGATATGGGCTTCAGCTGTTCTGGTTGGCTGTATACCTGGTGCGCCTTGTACCCGCACATCTCTTCAACTTCACAGCACAGTTTCTCGATGCTGTTTTGAAACATGTTAGTACCATCCGAAATGTCAGAGGCGACCGGATGGTCCCTTTGCTCCTGCAAAGCCGGACGCAGCTCGAAGAGGCTACAATGTCATTGGATGACGCGTATGGTATTCATTTCGAACAAGACACATTTCACTTCGCTGTGTGCGCGTGCCTTGTGCGAGGTCTCACAGATGCACTCACGAGGTCTAGTACAATACAGGTTCTGCTCACGTTTCTGGAAATAGTATCTCAATATGGAGTGCATCCGTCAATGAGTTTAGGACACACTTTATGCCAATCCCCCTACTTGGCCCTTTTGTTGGCGCGTGGAACAACTGAGGATGATTCTATTGACAGCCTGTGGTGGTCTGATTTTAAGTCCGAAGGTATTTCGACCGATTTTGGCACCAGACGTTCACAGAGTGTCGAAAGCACGACGGACAAAGATCTCCTCCTTTCATCGGTGATTGAGCTCGTTGATTTTCACTACCTTGATGATGCCGCCCAAGCACGCAGTCTCCACTGGCTCAATCTCTTAGCTCAGAAACGATCAAGTGTTTTTACAAACCTGTGAGTATGTTGCCGTGTGATTAGTTATTCCCCTGTTAACATTGCGCGAAATACAGCTGTGGGGCCATCTCATCAATCCTGAATGATGTATTGCTACATAGTCAAGATATAGGAGCATTAGAAGCTGCCCATACGCTCCTGCGTACGATCTCGTCCCAACAGAAGTACTCTAAAGAATTAGGCTCACTGCCTTCGTTGCCGAACATTTTAGATAAGATGGGCTTTGGTGGGTTGTGGAGGGGATCTAGCCATTTGTCCCCGGAAAATATAACGGTGGATTGCTTCGAACTTACAGAAAAGCTAATTGAGGTGAGTACGAGCTTCTTTTAAACATGATTATTTTCCCGCAGTAGCTAAGTCTAGGCTTCTAGCTAATCATTATATAAAAATTAAAGGGGATGGGGTAATTAGTGCACATATGTTAATAACTATATTATTCTAACTAATATATTTTTCACTTTAATATTTATAAAATAGTTCTATAATAAAGAATGTAACTTAAATTTTTATTATTAGAAGGTTAAATAAAAGTTTAAGCTTATATTATACTATATTTTAAATTTAAATATATATATAAGTATATAAGTTCTAAAATAAATCAACGTTAATAATATTAATATTTTAAATTTTTATATTAGTTATAAATAAAAGCTTAAAGCATTTACTTCTTATAATTTGCCTATATTACTATAGTAATATAGAATAAACTTAGAATTACTTAAAAGTTATAGAAAAATAATTATTATATTTACTTATTCTATACTTTAATAATATATTATAGCTAGAGTATATATTATATGCTAGAAGACGCATATAAGAGGTTAGCACTTATATAATAAGCATAGTGCTTTATAAGGTTATAAAGAGAAATAATACTTAAGTTATAGTTAAGTAATTAAGTATATATAAGGTTAAAGATAATTACTTTTAATTTATTTAAAAAAGAAACCCTTTCTTAAGAGGTAGGTTTCTTTATAAAATAAACTATAATAGGTCTCTTTATATTAAAAGATATTTATTTTTTCTAAGTAAAAATATAATAAAAAAGAAGAAATAAAAAGGTATTATAATTATTATATACTTAATATATAAATAAAATTATAATTACTTATAATATAAAGAGAAAAAAAACTTTTTATAAATTTACCTATATTACTATAATAATATAAAATTAACTTAGAATTACTTAAAAGTTATAGAAAAATAATTATTATATTTATTTATTTTATACTTTAATAATATATTATAATTAAAATATAGATATAGTAAATATAATAATATTAATAAATATTAATACTAATAAATATAGCTTTATATAAAGTATATATTATTTATTTATTAGCTAAAAAAGCTTTATAATAAATAGCTATATTAAATTTATATTATATATAATATATAATAAAGTTCTAAATTACTTATAAACTAAATATAATAAATTAGCTAAATTAATTTTAAATATTATTATAATGGATTTAAGCTTAATGCTTAGATCTAGGCCAGAGCCTAGACAGAGCTATAGTAGTGGTAGGTTATATAACCTTAGGGTATATATAAAGACCTAGTTATATTAAAGTAAAGGTAGTATTAATAAAGAAAAAAAGCCTTCTTTCCTTATAATTAATAATAACTTTATTATTATTAAAAAGTAGTTATCTTTTAGGCTAAATTATAATAATTATTAACTATTACTTATACTACTCTATAAATAATAAAAATAAAAATAATAAATAAATTCTAACTATATAGGCCCCTTAGCTATAATAAATAAAATATAGAAATTACTATACCTATAAGAATTATTAATATAATAAGTAGTATAGCTTAAAAAGCTATACTAATAAATATCTATAATAATATCTATAATAAGACTAGCTATATTTAGTTAGGCTTTAGTAAATTTCTTTACTTAAGAGAGAGTTAAATATAAATCTCTTTTAATAAATATATTTTATAATAATAATAAGGTAGTATTCTAGGCTTAGTAAAGCCTTATAGCCTATAAACTATAGGCTAACTTAAACTTTATTAATAATAACTATAATAAATAGTTCCTTATATATTAAAACCTTAGTCTAAAAATATAGATATAAATTATACCTTTCTTTAAGTTAAAAGATACCTTTTATTATAATTTTAACTACTTTTTTAGGTATTTTAATACTATATATATAAACCCTTACTAAAAAAAGAGAGCTATTTCTAAGCTTAATTAACTTAAATAATACTTAAATAAATATTTTATAAACTTTTATATTTATTTTAAGTAAAAGCTAGTTCTTATAAAAGAAATTAATTAAGCTAATATAATTAAGCTTATAAAGCTCTATACTATACTTAATAAATAAATAAAGAACTATTATATTAAATAAAATATACTATATATAAACTATAATACTATAATAGCCTATTACTATAGTATTACTCTTAACCTTAACTTTTATTATTTAAAAAAAAAGCTAAGGCTTATTATTATTAGCCCTTAAGCTATAATATTAAAAAAAGTATTATAATAATAGATATTAATTTAATAGGTTTTTATACTATATTTAGTACCTTTTAATTAAAGAAGGGCTTTACCTAAAAATATATTTAATAAATATTACTTAAAATAATAAAATAATAAAGAGCTAAGGGTTAATACCTATAATATAAAGATATAGAATACTATTTATCTAACTACTATATACTTTTACTTTATTATTCTACCTAAGAAATTAATATTTAAGTTTATAAACTTTTTAATAAAAAAATAAAGTAAAAAAAAATAAAAAAAAATAATTCTTTACTATAAGTCTTTATAGAAAAGGTAATAATAGCTATATTATAAATACTTATATATACCTAAATAATATAAAAATAAACTATAAAGATATTAAAAAGAATATAAAAATACCTTCTTTTTTATTATTAATTTTTTATAATAGCTTCTTTTTTTTAATAGTATAAGTAAATAGTAAGTATAATAGTTTTATAGCTATAAGTAAATATATAGCTTAAAAGTATAGCTTTTTATATATTTTTTTTATATAACTATACTTAGTTTAAATAGCTATAAAGGTTATACTATAATTTTTATATAACTTTAGCTAAGTACTATAGATTATATATATAATATACTTCTAAGTAAATATTAATAGCTAGTTATTTTTAGTCTTTACTTATATTATTCTAGGGCTTATATATAATTATATTTTAAGGTTACCTTAGCTAGCCTAAAATAATATTATATTATATATAAAAAAGTAGTTACTAACTATAAAAATATAGAGTAATTTCTAGGTCTATACTTTTAACTAAAGGACTATAAAATACCCTATATATATAATCCTAAAATTAACCTATATTACCTTAGTTTATAAGGTAAAAAAAATAAAAATATTAATATAGCTCTTAGCTATAAGCTTAAAAGAGATTAATACTATTTTATTAATATTAATAATACCTAACTTAGTACTTACTAATAACCTTATATCTAAGCTCTTACTATAGCTATATAACTTTATTAACCTTTTTAATAAAGCTAAAGCTAATACCTTATTTCTTTATAAAGGTAAATTAAATTATTCTATTAAGCTATAGTAAGGTAAGGATAGCTTTATATAAAAGCTTTTATAGGCCCCTCTTTATAATATACTATATAATTATTTATTAGAAATATAGAAATAAATTATTAATTTTATAAATAAAAGCTAAATTAAAGCCTTCTTTTCTTTAGCTATAGTACTAATACTTTTAATAAAGAAAGCTAAAAAAAGTAGTAGTTTTATATAAACTATTATACTCTTAATAAAATTATAAATTAAGATTACTATTCCCTTTTATTAATAAAAGAAATACTATATTTCCTAGCCTATATATATTAGTTTATAAAGCTTAATATTTAAATAGTATTCTATAAGTTATATATTATAGAGAGAAATAAGTACCTTACTACCTTTTATACTAAATATAGCCTTTTTAAGTAGTTAGTATACTCTTTTAGCCTAGCTAGTGCCTTAGTAACTTTTTAGTAGTATATTAATAAAGCACTAAAAAATATATTAAGTAACTATACTATAGCTTACTTTAATAATATTCTTATTTATATAAGTAAATTATAATAGAATTATATATTTTATATATAGAAGGTTTTTAAATACTTATACTAAGCTAGTTTAAACCTAAATATTAAGAAATATAGCTTTATTATAAAGAAAGTTAAATACCTAGGATTTATTATTTAAATAGAATAGGCTCTATACCCTAATCTTAAGAAAATTACTATTATTTATAACTAGAAATCCCTTAAATATATATAAAGAGTATAAAGTTTCCTTAGATTTATAAACTTTTATTATAAATTTATACTAGACTTTACTATAGTTATTAAACTACTTTTAGCTTTAATAAAAAAAGGTATATTCTTTTTATAAATAAATAAATATAAAGCTATCTTTTAGTAACTAAAGAATATATTTATTATTTACTTTATTTTAATATAATAGAACTCTAACTAAAATATAGTAATTAAGTTTAATATATTAAATAAAGCATTAAAAAGCTACCTTTTATAATAAAATACTAAGGGTATTTTTTACTTAATAATATACTACTTTACTTACCTTATACTAGCTAAGAAGAATTATACTATTTATAATGTTACATCTAGTAATAGTGTATAATGTATTCGCTATCTAACGATGGATGCTCCTACTACCTAAAATGTATATAGTGGGGATCTCTAGCAGGATGCCTAAGATATAAGGCTAGATATAGGGCACTATATTAATAAGGAAGACCTAAGGAGGTCTGTAGTATATAACACTACCCCTATAGCTAAATAACTAGCCTATATAAAGTATATATAATATTTAATTATATAAAAGCGTAAGAAAATGTGTAAGATTAGCCTAAAAAATAAGGCTTAAAGGATATATTAAAAATCTAAAAAAATATAGCTTATAGAAGGTTATACTTTAAATATACTAAGAAAAAAAAAATAAAATAACTAATATCTATAGTTAATACTATAAAGAGGGAAAATAATATGTAAAATATATAGAAAAATATTTAATTAGATAATCTATAAAGAATATTAGGCATTAAGGCCTATAATAAACGCTAACTTTAGGATTATTTATAATATTTATATAAAGTTAATATACTTTTTATATTTAAGACCCTTTATAAAGCTATTTATAATTATTTAATTAGTTCTAATTTATTTAAGGTAAAAAAGGCTATTTTTAACTCTCTAAGTAATCTATTTATAATATAAATTAATATAGTAAGTATAGCTATAATACCTCTTATTAATTATATTTACCTAAGCATTTTAGCTATCTATAAATAGTAATAATAAGTAACTTTAATTAAAGCTAAAGTCTTTAATTAATTATAATACCTATACTATAAAAAGAGCTATAGGTATTAAATTAATAAATTTAGCCTTTATAGTACTTAAAGCTATAAAAGTCTGCCTTTTTAAAGACTAAAGAATAGCATTACTATTAAGTATAATAATATAACTAGCAGTAAAATGCCTTATTATAAGGTTATTATTATAAGAGGTATTACTATAGCTATAAACATAAAGAATTCTATCTTTAGTACCTATAGTGGGTTTGCTACTAAGAATAATACTAAGATCCTTTATTCCTTAAAGGTATTACTAAAGGTGCTTTTAAAGATTTTAATAAATTTACTTTAGTACTAAATTTACTATACTAAGCTTATTTACTATAAATATAATATTAGGCCTTATATATATAGAGAGCTAATTAAAGTACCTAATTTTATATTACTAATTAGTAATATTTCTAATAGTTATAAAGTTCTTTTAATTTATAGGAATTTCTATCTATAATAGCTATAGTGTATAAGCTAGTAAGAGGTTTAAGGTTTAGAATTATTTAAGGATAGACTCTATATATTTCTCTTAATATAGAAAAATAGTCTAGTAGTTATAATTCTATATAAATTATATACTAAGAAATATATAAACTATATTTAGCTACTTAAGCTTATATTATAATTTTAATAGGTTAATTATAGTAGTAATAATAGCATTAAATAGGGTAGCTATAATAATATTATTAATATAAAGAAGTAGAAAAACGCAGTCTTTATAAGTAAAAATATATAATTTACTAAAGAGTCTCTTAAAGCTATATTTCTTAAGCTTAGCTATAATATTATTAAGCTACTAAAGAGGTAATATTAAAAGGCTATAAAGTATATAATTAAGGTAGTATACTCTCTTTATACTATTATTATAACTATAAAGCTAGTATGTAAAAACCTTAGTTTATACTATAGTGTTTAGAAAAGCATTAATAGCATTATACTACTACTAATTAAGATTAAAAATAGTAACTATTATATAAAATATATAGAGAGAGACTAAATAGGTTACTATAGTATAAAGGTCTTTAGCTTTAAAGACTTTATTATACTAATTACTATAAATAACTTAATAAGCCTTTAAATAAGGCTCTTTATTAATTAAATATTTAATAGTATAGACCTAATAGCTATTAAAAATTATAGCATTTTTAGGTAGGAAGACTAATACCTAGCTATTTTTCTACTATATTTTCTTAAGCTCTTTAAGCTTAGCTAGTCTCTAAAATATTTAATAATTTAGAAGATCCTTAGCCTTAAACTAATTTAATAAAATATAGATCTTTATATCTATAAAATTAGTAGCTTAAATAATTATTATATAATATAAGGAATTTATAGCCTTATTAGACTTATATTTATCTTTATTATAGTATTTAACTATAAGGTTTAAGGGCTAACCCTTAGAAAAAGCTCTTTTTTACCTATATATTATAATATATATATAATTAATATATGCTTTAGTGCGCGCTAAGCAGTGTATACTACGCCTAATATTATTAGAAACATTAGTAATAGTATTAGAATTAGCTTTCTATGCCTTTTCCTTCTTAAGATTATTTAATTATTATTATAGTAGCTTACTATAAAGTAATAAGTTAACTTCTAAGGTAATAACCTCTAAAGACTTCTTAGTTATAAGAGGGTTATTAATAGCCTTAGCTAGTAATACTAGTGTATTAGGTATTTCTTTATCTTTAAGAAAAGGCACTTTATAAGGTATATATAGTTATAGTTTTAGGTTAAATAATGATTTTTAATCCTTTAAAGACTTTATAATAAGAGTCTTAAACCTAAATATAATTTTCTATACTAAATTATATAATTTTAGTAGGTTCTTTAATATCTATATAGAAGGCTTATAAAAAAAGCTAGTATTTAGGGGTTCTTTTAAAGGGGTAGTTAACCTTAGGGATAATTAATTAAATAAATAATATAATTCTAGTAATAATACTACCTTTTTATTATTAGGTTCTAACTTAATTAAGTTAGTTATAGCCTCTAGCTATTAGTCTATATTTAGAGATATGCCTTTAAAAGCGCTACTTATTAGTAAAGTAATAATTTTTCTACCTTCTTCTATAAAGGCTAGATTAATAAGTTTAGTAATAAATTTAATATCTTTCTTATTATAATTAATATAATTAAATACTTGCTAAAATCTAATATTATAAGCTTTAATAATGCAATTTTTATTAGGAAGCTAAACTTTAAAAAAATAATATTTTAGGCCTTCTATGCCTATAAGGCAGCCCTTTTTAGCTTAAGGGGCTATTTTTATAGTATATATATACTTTTCTTTAGGAATTTATATATAGGTAATATATCCCTAGGTTTAGAGATTTTAAATAAATACCTTATTATTTAAGCTAATCTTATTAAATAATGCCTATTATAGTAATTTACTACTAATACTATTTGCTAGTAATAGATTTATAATCTTTATAGTATACTTTATAGTATATAGCTATAAAAGGTCTAGAAGCTTAGCATTAATTATAGAAGCATAAGCTATATTTATAAGGGTTCTTTCTGCCCTCTTAATAATACCTTAATAGGCTAGAATATAAGGGGCTCTAATATAAAAAATAATACCTTTTTTATAGTAATAACTAGTAAACTTTTTGCCTAAGAATTTAGTAGCATTATTAGTATAGAAGTACTTAATAGTAAAGCTACTACTTATATTTTTAATAGTAGTTTACTAAGCCTCTATAGCTTTCTATAAATTCTTATAACTAATAATTAGAATTACCTAGTAAAACTAAGTATATATATTAATTATATATAAAGTATAGTTCTTTTTACTAAACCCTTTAGGTTTATAAATAATATAATTCTAAAAAATATAGAAAAAAAAAGATTAAGCGTCTATTTATAGCTTATAATAAATTATTTAATTAGCTTTTACTAAATAATAGGCTTTATAGTAAAAATTATAAAGAGAGACTAAATTAATTAATATACTAGTATCTTTATATATATAAAGGATTCTATCCTTCTTAGTATGCCTAAGTCTCTTATATAAAAGGCTATATTCTATATTCTTTATAATAGCCTTTATAAGCAATGCTATAAAGTTAAAGTAAGGCTTTTCCTTATATAAATTTAGGACTATTATATTAAAGGCCTAATAAAAAGAAGCTACTTACTAATAAAAAGACTTTATAATTAAATAGTCTAAAGACTTATTAATAATAATCCTAGCTTTCTAAAGAAAACTAGGGGAAATTATATTAACTTTAGCTTTAGAGGCTAGCTATATATTTAGTAGCTTAAAATAGCCCCTTACTATAGATATTTTTACTA
The DNA here is from genome assembly GCA_018360255.1 of Claviceps maximensis. NCBI lineage: Eukaryota > Fungi > Ascomycota > Sordariomycetes > Hypocreales > Clavicipitaceae > Claviceps > Claviceps maximensis. The sequence goes on from SRPZ01000234.1 coordinate 19,893, forward strand.
TTCTAATGCCTTTTATTATAGGTAGCTAACTATTATTAGTAGTTATTAGTTTAACTTCTATATTAGTATTAAGATAAGTAAACTACTTTATTAAATTAAATATATAGTTACTATAATCTATATTAAGTATATAATTAGATTATTTAAGTTAATTAGGGGTAGTAGCTACTATAAAAGTAGTATTAGCACTTATAGTTATACTACTAAAGGTATTTCTAGCTTATATAATATTAGCTAAAGCTATACTCTTAGGCTTTAATTCTAAAGGCTTCTTTTATAACTCTTATATATACTTAGGCATTTGCTTAGAATATAGCTTCTAGTAATTATTAGGCTTATAACCCTTTCTACTAGGATAAAGTATATATCTATATTCTATTATTATTTTAGTCTCTATAGACTTTTTTATAGTAAAGTTAGACTTTTACTTTACTATAGGCTTATTAGACTTATAAGTAAGATATTTTAATATCTTATTTTTCTTTAATCTATTAAAGCTATAGCTTTAGATTTTCTATATATTATATATATTAAGTATAGAGCCCTTAATAGTATAAAGCATCTAAGCTACCTATATAATATTAGGTAAAATTATAATATTATTAACTTTTTACTAAATATTCTAATAATAATTAAGCTAGGCCTTTATTATTAAGAAATCTACCTACTTTAATTAAAAAAATATATTTAAAAGCTTAATAATAGTAATATTAGCTTAGAAGCTATAATTATTATAAATAAGCTACATTAGGTCTATTATATAGCCCTAGTAATTCTATCCTACCCTAAGGATATTTTTCTATATATATATATAGATAGGGTTTGCTATATTAAATATATTAATAAGGCATACTTCTAATTAGTTTATTATAACTAAGCAATTATACTATTAAAGTAGCTAGTTAAGCTAAGAATATATATATATATCTTAATTAAGATTTCCTATTCTTTAAAATTCTTAGAACCCTTTAAAGGGGTAATTTATATAATCTTTAGAATTATATTCTTTAAGCTAGTAGTTAAGTCTATATTCTAACTCTAATATGTCTCCTTAGGCTCTGCCTAGGAGGACTAAGCTTATAAGGGCACTAGTATATTATAGTTAGCTATAATAGCTTTAATAAAGAAGGTTAAGTATATAAAGCATAAAAATAGTATAAAATTAGTTATATTAAGTCTTATAACCTAATATTAAGGCTAATAAAGAGCTTTATTATAATATTAAAAAAATTTTCATAGCCTAATAGCTTATAAGAAAAGAGGTAAAATTATAGAATAAAATCCACTAAAAAGATATAATAGGCTAATTTTAGCTCTCTATTAATAAAAAAGGTATAATACTATAATAAAATATAATAAAACAAAAAATAATAACATTAAACGTTAAAAAATCCAGAATATAAAGGGCTTATAACCTATTATATCTAGTAATAGTGTATAATATATTTGCTATTTAATAATAGATGCTTCTGCTACCTAAAATATATGTAGTGGGGATCTCTGGCGGGATGCCTGAGATATGAGGCTAGATATAGGGCACCGCACTAATAAGGAAGACCTAAGGAGGTCTGCGGTGTGCAACATATAATAAAAAGCTACTAAGTATTATATTTTACCTTAAAGTATAGTTAGCTAAGCTATATAAAGTAATATAACTATTTATAATTTTAATAAACTATAAAAACTTAGAGTATTTTATAGCATTATAAACTATATCTAAGTAGTAGGTATAATAGGTAGAGTTCTTATTTATATTTAATTACTATTTATAATACTACTTAGGGATATAAGCCTTCTATTTTAATATACTTTTTTAATAAAAATAAAATATATAAAATAAAGCCTTACCTCTTTAATATATTTTTTAGCCCTTAATAATCTTATATATTATTAATATAGTAAAATACTAATTAAGCTCTATATATAAGGACCCTATATTATATAATTTATTATTATTACTGAAGTAAAGAATACTACCTCTAAGCTAATATATCTTTATTAATAATTATATAGCTAACTTATAAAACTAAGGTATAGTATTAAATAAGTCCTACTAAGCTAAGCTAAATAATATTATATATAACTTAAAAAGCTTCTTTAATACTACTACCTTATAATAGTAAATTACTAAGTATATAACTAATACTTATAAAGTACTCTTCTTTTATAGCTATCTTTAGGTACTAAAATATAAGCTACTTATAATATAGTTAATCTAATATTTTTATAACTCTTTAATGCTTAGTTACCTAGAAAAAAATACTACTTTTTAAGCCTTATATTAAAAGTACTATTAAAATAGTATATTTACTAATATAGCCTATTATATATATGATTATTACTACTATAGAGAGTAAAAGAGCTAATGCTTATAATAGGGCTTACTCTAACTAATCCTAGCCCTAAATAAATATTAGTCTTAGATATCTATAGACTTTATAACTAATTTACTAGTAAAAAATAAAATAAGGCCTAAATACCTTATAGTAATTACTAACTAGCTCTCTAAGTTTATTTAGCTAAAAATAATAATAAGTATAAACACCCTAGCTTATACTAAATATTTCCTTTATTACTAATAGTAGTTTTATAGCTTTCTTTTTTAAATTATATTAAACTAAGGCTAAGTAAATTTTAGTTATTTTTATATAATTTTACTAAGGTATAATATTTACTATTAATAGTATACTACCTATAAACTAATAGTAATATAAAATATATTAACTAAAAGATATAAGCTATTCTTTATATAGTTATAGCCTTTTTATAGTTTAATTAGTTTAACTACTTACTTACTTATTAACTTATACTTAATAATAAAGTCTTATTTATAATAAAACTATTAGCTTATATAGTGCTTTATAGCTTTAATATTAATCTAGTCTAATATATACTAGCTTTAGTTAGAAGCCTTATATTCCTAAAGAGTTAGGTAATTTTATTCCTTAAATATATATATAAGAGTATATAAGTTATATAAGCTACTATTAACTTTATATAATAATACTAGTAAAATATAGCTAATTAATCCTAGCATTTAGCTAAGTAGTATTAAGTAGGCAACCTTATATAGCTTAATCTTTAATATATTTATTCTAGCTAATTAAGTAAAAAGCTTAACTAAGTTATAGCTAAATACTATATTATAAAAGTACCTTTATTACTTATAATTTATTTTAATATACTTAGTAGTATATACCTAGTCTTCTATATTAATTTTATAAAGTAGGCTTTTAAGGACTTATTACCTTTATAAGTTTTATTAAACTCTTAACTAAAGCTATATCTTTTTCTTTTTAACTCTAATACTAAGCTTACTAAGTTTATTATAAAAGAAGTTCTTATAGCTAAGAATACTTATAAGTATAGGTAATAATATAATATATTAGTTAAATAGGTAGAATATATATAGCTAATATAAAAGCTACTAGAAAACTTTCTTAATATAGAGGCATTAGTATAATTTAAGTTATAATAAAGTAATTCCCTTATATATAATAAACTATAGTAAATAGTAAGAAATATTTTATTAACTCTATTTCTAGGGGTAGTAAATATAATATATAATAATACTATAGTATAATATAACCCCTTTAATAATACTAGCTAAGCGCTAGCTATTACTTATCTACCTCTAATAACTTAAAGGGGGGGGTTTACTTTAAGTTCTTAAAACTATAGAGGTTTTAGTTATAAATATAGGCTAGCTCTAGTTACTACTAGAGATAGTAAATAATAGTGTTTTACTATATAATACCCTTATTATAGTTATAAGCCCTAAATAAGCTAAAAGTAATTACTTTATTATAGTATAATATTTAATAGAAAGTAAAGGTAAGTATAAAGCTAGAAGTAAGTATTAAAGCAATAAACTACTACTTTATAGTAGCCTATAAGTTAGTAAACTACTTAGTATAGTTTTAAAAGTCTTAAGTTAAAATAACTTTTATTATCTTTTTATTACTATTAGTAAAGGTAATAAAAGTCTTAATAGTAAGGTCTTATTTTATTATATTCTTTATATTATAAGTAGTATAGTAAATAATAAAGTAAGTAGTAAAAATCTTCTTTTTTTAAAAGTAAGGCCTCTTTACTACTTAATATACTATATAAGAAAATTATAAACTATAGCTATAGTAAAAGTACTTATTTCTTATAATATAGTTATAATAAAACTAATACCCTATATACTTCTATATAATAAAAGTATACTCCTTATTTTCTAACTTTAATACTACTTTATAATAGCCTATAACCTTATAGCTAAAGCTAGAGAGGTTAGGGGGGGAGGTATATTAGCAGTAGCTAATATATTTACTAAATTAATAAATTAGTATAATAGTAACTAAGAATATTAAGGTATAATATACTAGCTTCTAATAAAAGTTATTATAGTATTAAACTTAGTTATAGTTATTACCTAATAAAATATAAAAAGGTAGAAGTAGTTAGATTAAATAAGGAATTTATATTATTAATATAAGGGTTTTAATAATAATAAAGAAAGAAGAAAAAAATAGAAAATATATAAAATAGGGTTATTTTTATATATATAGGTAAGGGTAAGAAAGTATAGTTATATAGTTAAATAAAGAGCTAAAGACTATATTTATAACTAAATCTACTACTAACTATATACCTATAGTATTAATACTTATAATAGTAAATTTTATACTAAATTACTCTATAAATTAGAACTATATAAATATATAGTAATAATAAATTAAGGAGTAGTTTTCAATTAGGGTTTAGAGTCCTACTATTTTACTTTAAATATTAATTACTATAGAGATATAGGTAGGAAAGGGGCTATATAATAAATTTAAGCTTAATACTTAGATTTAGGCTAGAGCTTAAATAGAGCTATAGTAATAGTAGGTTATATAATCTTAAAGTATATATAAAGATCTAGTTATATTAGAGTAAAGGTAGTGCTAGTAAAGGGAAGGAGCCTCCTTCCCTTATAGTTAATAATAACTCTATTGTTACTAGAAAGTAGTTACCTTCTAGGCTAGACTATAATAATTATATTAAAAAAAGTATAATAAATTATTTCTTATATAAATAATATAGCTAAAATATATAGCTAATATAATACTTTAATATTTTTATTTTTTCTTTTAATTTTTTCTTAATTATTATTTAATAAACTAATTATTATAAAAAACCTTAAAAAAATAATTAAATATATTATTAAAAAAGTATGTTTTATTAATAATAACTTAATACTAAGCTAAGCTTTTATTATAATTAAAGAAATTATTTTAATAATTTTTATTTTTAATTATATTATTATTATAATAATATTACTTAAAGTTTATTATAAAACTATAATTAAAAGTAATATTATTATAAAAATAGGATAGTTATATATAAGGAAGAAGAACTTTTTACGAATTTGCCTACACTATTATAGTAACATAGAATTAACTTAGAATTACTTAAAAGTTATAGAAAAATAATTATTATATTTATTTATTTTATACTTTAATAGTATATTATAGCTAAAGTATAGGTATAGTAAATATAATAATACTAATAAATATTAATACTAATAAATATAGCTTTATATAAAGTATATACTACTTACTTATTAGCTAAGAAAGCTTTATAATAAATAGCTATATTAAATTTATACTATATATAGTATATAATAAAGTTCTAAATTATTTATAAACTAAATATAAAAAATTAGCTAAATTAATTTTAAATACTATACTAAAAAAAGTATAGTAAATTATTTTTTATATAAATAATATAGCTAAAATATATAGCTAATATAGTACTTTAATATTTTTATTTTTTTTTACTTTTTTTTTAACTATTACTTAATAAACTAATTATTATAAAAAATCTTAAAATAATAGTTAAGTATATTATTAAAAAAGCACTTTTTATTAGTAATAATTTAGTACTAAGCTATATTATTATTATAATAATACTACCTAAAGTTTACTATAAAACTATAATTAAAAATAATACTATTATAAAAATAGCTTAAAGCTATTTCTTTAAAGAAATTATTAATACTATTAACTAAGCTATAAAATCTAATATTATTATAGCTATAAAGTACCTTTATAGTAATAATATTATAATTACCTTTAAAGATATAGCTAAACCTTATACTAAAGATATTACCTAAATTTAGGCTATTTTTAAGCTAAAAGTAATACTAAATTACTATATTTTTAGTATTATTATTAAAGGCTTTTTTATTTATTATATATAGAACTAAGCTATTAAAGCTATTCTTTAAAATATTATTATAGCTAATAATACTAGCTTTATAAAAATTATAGTATAAAAGCTTTATAATACTTTTACTTAAGTACTTTTAATTATTAGTATTAATAAAGTCAATATAGCTAATAAGCTATACTATATTAGTATTATTTATAAAACTAAAATATTTAAAGCTAAGTTTTATTATAATACTTTTTATTTTTATTAATACTATAAATACTTTAAGTTTAGCTATATAGCTATATATTATAATATAATACTATACTATAGTTATTATATAGCTAAATACTATAAAAATAAAAAATTCTTATACTTAGCCCTTATAGGCTTAGTATAAAAATACTATATTAACTACTTAGAGTTATACTTAGCTTAGTTAAGAAGCTATAGTATAGCTAATAACTAATAAAATTATATAAAAGCTATATACTTAAGCTAGCTTTAAGTATTTATTACTTTTTTTTTTAAAATAAATAAATAGTATAAAATAAGTAGCTATAATTATAACTATAAATATAAAGCTAATAATATATTATTTAAAGAGGCCTTACTATAAAAGTATATTAACTATCTTTAAAACTAATTTTTAAACTTTTAATTAAAATTTATTGTTACGTAACGAAGCGTGACTAATTGCGACTATACTAGTGGGGACGAGTTAGGTCCGAGAGTCTAAGCTAGAATTAGACTAGACTATAGTAGGCAGAATTATAACTAATCTAGTAAGGTAGTTAGGACTATTATTAGTATATTATAGCTTATACCTATCTTTATAGCTAATTTACTACTAAATTAATATTATAATTTATAATAGAATTATAGGGGAATTTAAGGAAAAATCTATTTAATATATAATAAGGCATTCTATTCTAAAAACTAAAAATAAAAGGGTAAGTCTTAGTTTAATAATAATACTAATCCCTTATTTAATTTATCTTTAATTCTAACTATAATTTTCTTACTTAATTATTACTATTATTTAAAAGACTATTATAATATTCTAAGACTTTTACTATATAATTACCTAAGAAAATATTATAGTTAGACTATATTAATAGCTTTATAGTAAAAGCTATACTACTTTATAACTAAATAAATTATTATTCTAAGATTTATAGTAAGGTAAAAGTATTACTAAAGAAACTCTTATAGAAGAATAAGTAGTTTAATAAAGAATTATATAGCTTAAAGAATTATAATACCTTTATATTTATAAATATAAACTATAAGAAAAATTATAAAATTATTAAACTTAGCTATAATATAGAATTAAGTATTAATTATTTAATAACTCTTAAAGTAATAAAGAGAAAGAAGTTAAAGTAAGTAATATTAAAAAACTTAAACTAAATACTAACCTTTAAAAATAAAAAAATTAAATTAATAATCTTTAAAGAGTATTTAATAGAGTATTAAAATCATACTATAAGGATTATTAGAAAATTATTTTAGTATATAATTATATAGAAGTTAACTATTAATTAAGATAGAACTACTTTATTAATAAAAAGCCTAATAAAAAAAAGACTAAAAAAATAATTAAAATAGGTTTATTAAATAGATCTATACTTTTATTAAAGATTTAAATAATTAAGAAGTTTAGCTAGTATAATAACTAGAAATTACTAAATAAAAAAAGACTTAAAGTTCTTAAAATTTTTATATTTATTTAGACTTACTTAAGAAGTATTTTCTTTATAAACTAAAGGTATAAAAAGTATTTTAGTATTTTATAAAGCTTTAAGAAGAGCTATATAATTATATTAAATTATTAGCTATTATTATACCTAAAATATAAGAAGAAATAGTAAAATTAGCTATATATTTCTAAAAAGCTTTATAAATATAATAAAAATAAAAAAGACTAGTAAAAAGTTTAATAAAAATAAGTAATTAAGTACCTTTAATAAAATAAAATAATTATTAGAGAAAATATTATAATTTAAAAAAGAATTAAAATACTAAGAAATATTAAAAAAAATATAACTCTAAGAAAAATAATTATAAATATATAAAATTAAAAAATAGAAAATTAATAGTTATTTATTATTATTATAATAAAGAAGGATATATTTAACTAAATTATTTAAAGCTTATAGCTAAGGTAATAAGTATAATAGCTAAAGAAAAAAAGAAAATAAAATTAAGAAAAAAGAAGAGATTAAGTATAATACTTAATACTTAACTAAAATAATACTAAGAGTAATATCTTAATTTAAGATTAAAGCTAAGATTTAAGTATAAAAAACTTATAAAATAAAAGTATATTTAGATATTTATACTAAGATTAATATAATTAGTTTAGCCTTAGCTATAAAATAAGGGCTAAAAAAAAAGAAGGGAAATAAATATTTAATTAAAATAATAAATAGTAAGAGTATATATATAAAAAATATATAAATATTACTATTATTTCTAATTAATTTAAGAGAAATATAAAAAGAAGTTATTTAATAATATATTAGTATTAATACTAAAGAAGAGTTAATTCTTTTAAGAATATTAACTTTTAAAGATTTAAATATTTTTCTATACCCCCTTATATATTAGTAGTAGTTTAATTTAAAGTAAAAATATTTTATATTATTAAATACTAAAAAATTCTTAAAAAAGGCTACTATATTAACTTATATATTTATAGTATTTAAGAATATAAAACTATTACTATTTAAAAAAAAAGATAATACTTAAAAAGAACCTATAATCTTTAGCACTATTCTAAAGGAATTAAAGGGTTTTTAAAATATATTTAAAACTAAATTAATAAAAGATTTGCCTATATATTAAGGCACTAATTATACTATTAAATTAGTACTAGGTATAGTACTACTATATAGCCCTATTTATTTATTATTATTAATAGAATTAAAAAGCTTATAAGAATATTTAAATAAAAATCTAAAACTTAGTTAAATTTAATATTTAAAAAGCTTAATAAGGGCATTAATCTTATTTATTTTTAAAAAAAATAGATTACTTTAATTATATATTAATTATTAAGGTCTAAATAAAGTTTTAGTTAAAAATTAATATTTATTACTACTTATTATAGAAATTTTAGATTAAATATTAGAAGTAACTATTTTATTTAAATTAGATATTAAAGAAGCTTATTATTATATTTAAATTAAAGAAGGTAATAAGTAGAAAATAGCTTTTTAAATAAAATATAGATCCTATAAATATTTAGTAATATTATTTAAATTAACTAATATACTAGCTATATTTTAGTACTATATTAATTAAGTATTATATAGGCTTAATAATATTATTTATATTATTTATTTAGATAATATTTTAGTATTTTCTAAAATATAAGAAGAATATACTTAATATTTAAAATAGGTTTTTAAATAGTTATATAATACTAATCTATATATTTATAAATTAAAATATAAGTTTTATAAAGAATAAATTAAGTTTCTAGAATTTATATTATTAAAAAATAGAGTTAAAATAAATAAAAAACATATAGCTACTATTATATAATAGCCTAAACTAAGAATATTTTAAGATATTTAAGTCTTTTTTAGCTTCTATAATTTCTACTAATACTTTATTTAAGAATATTTAGTAATTACTACTCCCTTAATAGTATTACTAAAAGGGAGTAAAAATAGTAAAAAACTAGGGTTTATAGAACTTAATAATTAGAAATAAATAGTATTTAAAACTTTTAAAAAAGCATTTATATAAGCACTTTTATTATATTATTTTAATTCTAAAGCTAATATTTAAATTAAGACTAATATATTAAATTTTACTATTTTAGGTATTTTATTATAGCTTAACTTAAAAGAAAAATACTACTCTATAGCTTTTTAGTAGAAAACTATAGCCTATAGAAGTATAATATAGTATACTAAACTAAGAAATATTAGTAATTATTAAATTATTTTAGTATTAGAGATACTATATTAAAAATACTCTAAATAAAATAGAGGTTTTATTTAATTATCTAAACTTATAATTATTTATAAAAATGCCTAAGCTTAATAGTTATTAATTATATTAATATATATTTCTTACTTTATATAACTTTATAATTAAGTATAAAAAGGGTATATTAAATCTAGTAAATATACTATTAAAATAACCTAATTATTATTTTAAAAAAGAAAATTATAGTAATTTTATTTAAAAGCTTTAAAAAAAGATTACTTAAGTTAATATAACTATATATAGTAAAAAACCTAGTAAAAACTTAAAATCCTTTAAAAAATAGAAAGAAACCTTTATTAAAAAAGGTTTAGTAAAGAAGTTAGGCTTACTACTTACTTCTAACTATATTATAATTAAAATAATAAAAAAAAATAAAAACCTATATTACTAAAATAGTAAAAAGTTATTATTAGAAATAGTTTTAAGTATATAAAAGATAGATATATAAACCTAAAAGAAAATAAAGAATCTTTATAGCTATTAAAAGTAAAATTAGTTACTAAACTAATAAAGTATCTTAAAATATTATAAGTAAATATTTATTCTTAATTTAGAAGTTTTAAAAGATCTTATTTTCTAAATTTACTATAATAATCTATTAGTAGGATATTTTAGTATAAAATAAACTTTTAAACTTAAAAAAAGAAAGTTTTATTAGCTAAAAATTAATATTAAAGTTAAAAAATATATTTAGTTATATATAATTTACTAAAGAGTAGTAGTGCTATAATATAAGCTATATAAAAAGCTTTAAAACCTTCTAAAGCTAATAAAACTATAAATAAAAATTTCTATAAATTTTATTATAGGTTTCCCTTAAACTATATAAAAGAAAAACACTATAGATATAATCTTAATAGTAGTAAATTATTATATAAAATATATAATATTTTTACTTATTTTTTATATAATAACTACTACTAAACTTATAGAACTTTTTAATAAGAAAATAAAGCTAGTATTTAGTATATTAATAAGTATTATTTCTAATTAAGAAACACTATTTACTAGTAATTTCTAGTTAGACTTATACTTTATATCTAAAGTTAAGTATTAATTATTTATTACTTTTTACCCTTAAATAGATAAATAAATAAAATAAGTAAACTAAATATTAAAATATTATTTATATACCTTTATAATAAATAATAAATATATATAGCTAGTACTTCTAAAAATAGTATAATTTATATATAATAATATAAAAAATATAACTATAAATAAAAGCTTAAATATAGCTTTAATAGGTTATTATTTAATATTTTAATTAATTAAGAATAATCTTATTAAAGAAGAGATACTTAAAGTAAGGTAATATATTAAAAAGCTATAAATGCTTTAATATTAATTAAAAGTATAATAGATATAAAGTATTAAGTTTTAGTTAAAATATTTTAATAAGAAATACTAAGAATTTTTATTTAAAAGGGAAGACCTTATAGCCCTAAGTATAAAGAACCTTTAATTTAAATAAAATTAGAAGCTTTTACTTAGGTATTTAGAATTTTTTTAAGTTCTAAAGAAGATTAGTTAATAAATATATAGACTAGCTTTACTAAGTTAATTAGTATAAATATATAATATATTTTATATAAGTTTTCTTAAAAAATAGAACTTAAGAAATATTAGTAAATAGGATAAATTACTTATACTAAAACTTAATAATAACCTTAATAAATAGAAAGTTAAGAGAGTAAAAGTATATTATTTTATTAAATAAAAACTATACTATTTAGTAAAATAAAAGAAATAGCCTTCTAAATATAATTAATAGTTAAATATTTAAGTATTATAAAATGCCCCTTAATTAATTAAAGAATATTATTAAATATTAAGTAATAAAGAATAAGGTAAAATTATTATAAAGCTTAAAGTATAGAGTTAGCTAAGAAAAGTATAAGTTACTAATTAAGTAAAGTATATTTTATTAGAAGTACTTAGTTTTATTAAATTAAAAATTTTTTTTAATTAGTAATAAGCTATTAAAATAAATTAATAATAACTTAAAAAGAATAAAATAGAATATAAATAAATACTTACTATAAGTATTTAAGTAGTAAAGGTCTTACTCTTTACCTTATTATAGTTTAACTTAATAATGCCTTTAAATTCTACTATAGGGGAAGTAGTTATAGCTACTTTTTTTATAAAAGATAATAGTTTATACTTATAGTAATAATAAGGGGTCTAAGAATTAGCAACTAGTATAGTAACTAAGTTAGACTAGTTTAAGACTATAAAGCTAATCTAGTGCTACTCTATATTATAATTAGCATAAATTTATATATAAATTAAGATATATTAGTAATATACTTAGCTTATTAAGGCTATATAGAAAAGTAATTTAAAATATTTACTAGCTATTTATTTAGATAATTCTTATAAGGTATACTAGGATAAAGGAACTAAGCTAAATATTATTTAATAACTAAATTACTATAGTTTTTTAAGCTATAGTATTATTTTTCTTAAAAGTAAATATAGCTTCTTAAAATATTAGTAGGGAAAGACTAAAATAAAAAAAAGTTATTAAACTAACCTAAATAGAAGTAGAAAAAAAGTAATAGAAAATAAAAGTAATTAATATAGGTAAGAGAAGTTATTATAATAAGTAAAAAAAAAATAATAAAGAAGAAAGAAAAAATATATATAGCTTTAGAGGGATTAAGGGTTTTTATAAACCCTAGCTAAAACTATAGATTTATAACTATAACTATAATATAAGCTCTTTCTAAGCTTATAAGTATAAAGTAAATTACTTTATAAGCTTAAAAGCAAATATTATATAAACCTAGCCTTACTTATAAAATCCTAACTTTAGAATAAAGTCTAATTAAAGGGGGGATAGTTATTATATAATAAAGCATAACTAATTATAACTATACTAGTAGGGATAAGTTAGGTTTAAGAGTCTAAGCTAGAATTAAACTAAACTATAGTAAGTAGAATTATAACTAATTTAGTAAGGCAGTTAGGACTATTATTAGTATATTATAGCTTATGCCTATCTTTATAGCTAATTTACTACTAAATTAATATTATAATTTATAATAGAATTATAGGGGAATTTAAGGAAAAATCTATTTAATATATAATAAGGTATTCTATTCTAAAAACTAGGAATAAAAGGGCAAGTCTTAGTCTAGTAATAATACTAGTCCCTTATTTAATTTATTTTTAATTCTAACTATAATCTTCTTGCCTAATTATCACTGTTATCCAAGAGACTATCGTAACATTTATATAATATTTTTATAAAGCTATAAAGATATACCTTAGTTATTATACTATTTTTATTTTTAAAATTAAATATACTAAGCCTAACTTAATAAACTATTTAATATATATAATTAAGGTTCTTTACTAAAATATATAGTAAAAAACCTATTTTATATATATAGCACTAAAATCCTAGCTTAAAACTAATATAATAGTAATTTAAAAGCCTAGCTTTCCTAAAAGCTAGCCTTTTAACCCTAGTTTTAATAAATTTTAACTTATAGTATAGGGTAGCTATATAGCTATACATATTAACTATTAGTATAAACTTATATTATAGTTAACTTAAACTAATACTAACTAATATATAGTAAGTATTACTAAATTTAATATATACTTTATTTACTTTTCTTTATATAAACCTAACTAAACTATACCCTTTACTAAGTTTATAGTAATATTAATATAGAAAAATAGTATTTTTATTAGAAACTTTAATTAATATTATTTACTATAAAATTAATATAAATATATCTTAATAAAAAGTAATTTATTACTTATAATAATAAAGTAATAATAGCTTAATATTATTACTTCTTAAGGTAAAGTTACTTAGTATTTATATAGCTATAAAAGTAATATAATTAACTATATATAAGTAACTATAAATATATTTATTAAGTTTTTAAATAGCCTTTTTATTATAAAGTTAGACTATATACTATAGCTAATTTATATTAGCTTTAATAAGTACTCTAGACCTAACTATATAGCTTACTTTAATTAATTATTTATAAAGAACTACTTTATTATTACTAAGGCTATATATTAATTTTAACTAAATACTATTTATATTTTTTTAAGTACTTTAAGTAAAATTAAAAACTATATAAAGTAGCTTATAAATAAACTTTATATTATTATAAAGCTTATAATACTAAAGTAGCTTAAAGGTAGCTTTAAATAAAATTTATAGTAAAATTAATATATAAAAAAGTAGTTCTTAAAGTAAAAAGAATATAGTACTAATAATAAGTATTTTATATAAATAAAAACTAGTATATTATTACTAAGGTAAAGAAAACCTAAGTCTAAGTTATTTATAATAAATACTAAAGTATATAATAAGCTACTTTTAATACTATTATAACTAAATATAATAACCTTTAAAAACTTAAGCACTAAGCTTAGTTTTATAGTAAATTATTACTAAAATAGTAATATATTTTATTCTTTTTTAGAGAAAAAGGCCTTATTATAATTATAAGCTATAGCTATATTAATAAAGTAGCTATCTTAGTAAAATACTTTTTTTTATTATTTTAAGCCTAAACTAATAACATTTTAAATAATATCTTTTACTAGCTTAATATTATAATATTTTTACTAAAAAACTACTTTAATACTAAGAAAATTTAAAGTATTATTAAAAGCTTTTTTAGCTAAAAAGTATTAAGTCTTAATAAACTTTTTACTAAATTTTTTAAAGCTTATAATAAACCCTTAGCTAATACTCTTACTTACTTTTTTAATATATACTATTATATTAATTATTATTTAGGCTTATTTTAGTAAGCTAAGGTAATTATTTTTTATAAACTAAGTAAAACTTTAGAAAAATAGTAATATATAGAAGTATAGTAGCTTATTTCTTTCCTTAATATAGTTAGAAAAGTGCTTAAAATAATAATAATAATATAGCTTATTAATATAGCTAAAAAGGGAAATATACTACTAAATATATAAATAAATAACTAAGTAAATTATTTTACTAAAATTATACTTAGTATATTTATAAAGGCTATATATATAGTATAGTATTATAGTAGTATTATTTTATTATTTTAGCTAAATATATTAGCTATTTTTAATATAGTTTACTATTAATAACTTATTTATATTATACTTAAAGCTAGTATACTTACTTAAATAATAGTATAAACCTATACCTTTACTACTTATTATATAGTATATTTTTTTTAATAATTAAATAATTAAGGCTTTATTTATCTCTATAGGGATTTTATAGAAATTACCTATATTTCTTATTCTCTTTCTTTTATATATTATATTACTATATAAAAAGCTTATTATAATATACTTTATACTTATTTTTAAATTCTTTAATAATACTAATATACTTATATATAGCTATATAGTAAAAGAAATATAATAATAACTTAAGGTAGTATAGGGTATTTACTAAGAATAATTCTAAAAGTTAGGTTTTAAGTTTTATCTTTAAAAAAGTAAGCTAATATACTTTATAAAATAGTATATTATTATTATAACTTTAGTTTAACTTAGCACTACTATAATATAGCTAATTTAGTTTATATACTTTCTTAGGGTTTAGATATACTATAAGTTATACTAATAAGTATATTAAAAGTAAGTTAAGTTAAAGCTAAAGTAATAATACTTTACTTTTATAATATTAATAATATTAATATAGGGTTATTTTTTTAAAAACTTTAAGCTTCTCTATATATAAATTATTTAAACTATTATTATATATAATATAGAATTATACTATATTTTTATAGCTCTTAAAGAGTAAGTATATAGTATTACTAAGGTATTTATTATAAAATAATTAAAAAGATTCTATATTATTATTAATACCTTTAAGGCTATACTATAGACTTTACTTAAGACTAAAGTAACTATAGCTTTTATTAATTTATACTTTAATTTTTATTTACTTACCTTTTATAAAAGAATTAAGTTAAATAAAATAGTAAAAAGAATTTATAGTATTTATATAGTAATAATAGCTTACCTTTATTAGTACTTATATAGCTATTATAAATACTTACTTTAATATAATAACTACTTTAATTATATATTATTTCTAAACTAAGCCCTTAAACCTTTAAATAAATAATTATTTATATAAGTCTTAGCCTTAAAATAAAAAAATAAATAATATAAAAATAGAACTAAGGTATATATATACTATAACTATTATAATTATATAGTAGCTAAGTATAAGCTAAATTTTATTATTATAGCTAAGATTATTAAACTTTATATAAACCTAAGTAAGTATAAGTTCTTTACCTTTATTTAATTATATACTAAATATAGTAGCTTAAATTCCTACCTTTATTATTATAATATCTCTAAGATAAACTTACTATAGTACTAGTACTAAGCTAATAAAAAAGACCTTTATTATATTATCCTTAAATATAAAAAGTATAACTATTTTTATTTAGTTATAATAAGCTTATTTTTACTTTAAAACTACTACAATATCTATATAATGCTTAATTTTAAATAAACTATAATAATCCTTATAAAGTAATTTTTTAAAACTAGTTACTTTTAGTAGTTTTTACTAGCCTATATACTAGAAATTAAATAAATAAAAAATATTATAAAAATAATTATATAAGGTATAAAAGTAGTAGCTATACTAGTATTAATATAGAGTTATAGTAGTTATATAAATAATAAATAAATACTAGAAATAATTAATTTATTATAATAAAAATAAAACTATAGACTTATAGCTTTATATTATAGCTATAATAATACTATTACTACCTTATTATTTACTTTACTTTTTTTAACTTAGCCTTTATTTTATTATTAATATTATTATTATTAAGTTTTTTTACTTTTTATTACTTATAACTTATATTATTATTAGTATTTTATATTAATATTATAGTAATACTATAAGTAATCTAAAGAATTTAGTTATTTTTTTTAAAATATCTATAATATATATAAGCTATAGTAATATCTTAGTTTAAATAGCTAATATCTCTATATTATTACTACTATAAACCTATAATAATATACTTACTTTTTTAATTATACTAAGAGTTTTATTAATTTTATACTTTATTACTTTTTAAGTAGTATTATATATAGTTTCTTACTTTAAATTAGTATTATATTAATACTAACTTAGTTCTATATTATACTTATACTAATATTCTTCTCTATAGCTTTATAATTTTAATAATTAAAAATACTTTTTACTTTATTTTAATAAGTAAATAAATTATATAACTATATACTAATTAGCTACTATAATAGTATTAACTTAGACTTAACTTACTTTATAATATAGCTTTTTAGCTATAGTATATTTATAGTAAGAACTCTTAATACCTATACTAATTAGTAATAAAACTATAGTAAGTTTATACTAAGCTTTTTACTTTAAGTATTATAGTATAATTTATATATATTCTTAGTGTAAGTAAAGTAAGAAGTATATAGCTAAGTATATATAGAACTAAGCTACTAATAAATTAGTAATAGTACTAAATTAATATAAAAGTAGTACTTATACCCTTTTTATTAGCCTAAAATTTATTAATTTTTTATAGTAATTTTTATAGTATTATAACTTTTCTTATTTATTTTTTAGTATATTATTAAACTAAAGCTAATATAGTAGTATAATAAAAAGAAAATTAGGGATATACTTATTATTAGAAATTAGGGATTAATAATAGCGGTCTGCTTCTAAGGGTAGTGGGCTTAGAAGCAGCAGGTATACTATTATTCCTACACGCCCTACGCTTAGCTTTACTAAGATATATATATAGTAGCTATAGTTACCTACTAGCTATAAATCTAGATAGAAGCTTTTATATAACTTATAGTATAGAAAACACACTCTAAATTTTATAATAAAATAGTAAAAATATAATATTTAGTACTAGTTTATAGCTATAAGTAGCTATAAGCTATTCTAATAGTCTATTATAATTAGGGCACTTATAAAGGGGAATCTTCTTCCTTCCCTTATATACTTACTAACTTTATTAGTAGACTTAGGTTATAAGGGAGAGCTTATAAGCTACTTTTTATTTTCTATATAATTTATTTATATAGGAAAATAAAAAAATAGACTTATAGCTATATAAATAAGGTGCTAATATATATATTTTTTAGTTCCTTTTCTAAAATGCTATATACTACCTAAAAAATTAAAAATAATCTAAATATACTATTTAAAAGCTCTAATTTTAGTAACTAAGAATCTAGTTATAAGACTTTTTATAAATCCCTAGTTATTTTATAAATTAGCCTTAAAGCTAGTTATAGGGTAGCTAGGTTAGCTAATATAAGCAGCCTTCTTTCCTTATATTTACTTTCTAATTCTATAGTATATAACTCTTTTAGTTATACTTAAAAATATAGTTAAAATTTAATTTTATAAAAGTTATTATATATAGCTATTAAGCTAGGCTAATAGCTATTATATATGCTAGAATAAGGGTTATTTAATTAAATAATCTAAGAAAAGTAGGTCCTTATAGCTATTAAATTTGCTAACTAATTATGGACTAGGAAGTTAGTAGTGTATATATATATATAATATAGCTAAGTTACCTTAGGCTAACTTCCCCTATAAGGCCCTATATTAGGGGCCTATAATAGGGTACTAATAACTAGGGAAAACCCCTAAAAATACTATTATTTTTAATACCCCCTCTAAAGAAGTATTATAGCTAGTAATTATAGAAGGTTAAAGAAAAGGGCGAATTAGAAGAAAGAAAAATCAGTATAAAATCCAGAAAAATTTGTAAATAGAAATAGACAATAGATTTAAAAAGCCCTACTTTAGGGCTCTAAAATAATTATATTTACTATAGTAAAGTATAGTAATTTAGTTACTAATTGCTTATTAAATATAAAGAGTGTATTTCTTCTTATTTTAGTAATTGTTTTTAATTTTAAATTGTTTTTATTGTTTTTAGCTATTAACTAGGCTAATTTTATAAGTAAATTTATAGGGAAGGTACTCTATAATTATAGAGGTTTTAGGCCTATAAGATCTAGGAATATTATATATAGGGGGCTAGTTAGGGGCTTAGTTAGCCTATTAGCTAGTATCTTCTTAGTATTTAGGTATGCTATCTTAGCTAGCCTAGCTAAGACCTATTATTAATTATAATAGAATTTTAGAAAGGTATGCTTAGAATAGCTATAAAGTGCTGGATTATAAGCTATCTTTATAGCACCCTAGTTATTATAAAATATTTATATAGGGGGTTTTATAGAGTATTTTAGCTCCTTAAATATTCTCTAAAGCCACTATAGCTCTCTAAAAGTCTTATAAATTATATTAAACTTAGCTTCTATAGTTAATAAAGCTATAGTACTAGCTTTCTTTAATTTTTAGCTTATAGGGCCTCTAGCTAGCTTAAAGAGATAAGTATAGGTAGATTTTAAGGAGGCTTTATTATTTATAAAATTACTATTATAAAATCTAACTAAGCTAGAGCTAGTAGTATTTTTCTTGCTATTATTATTAGGATTTCCCTTATAATAAATAGCTAAATTCTACATATCTAATAAGTATTTTAGTAGGTTTTTAGCAGCGTTTAGGTGCTCTAAATATAGGTTTATAAGTGCTATTAATAGCTACTATAGTATAAAAGCAATATTAGGTTTAGTAAGCAATATTAGGTATATTATAGTGCTAATAATGCTCTAATATTCCTTAATTTACTTAGCTTTTAATTTCTTAGTAAGCTATATTTTTAGATATCTAGGCTGTATAGAAATTCTAATAAATTTATAATTATTTAGCTTAAAATAAGATAATGCCTCTTAAATATATTATTTTTAATATATCTTAAGAATTAGATTCTTTTAATCTCTTATAATTTAAACCTCTAGGAAAAATTCTATAGGGCCCCTATTTTCTATAGAGTAGGCTTTATATAAATCTTATTTTAGCTTATTTATATATACTAAATCTTTTTCTATTAGTAAATAATTATTAATATAAGTTATAATAAAAGTCTTTATAGCTAGATTTTAAAATATAGCTAGGTTAGAGATTAGGGGGGAAAATCTAAGATTTTTTAATATAGCTATTAAGGTCTATTACCACTCTTTAGAGCTTTATTTTAGGCTATAAAGCAACTTTAATAGGATTATTACCTAATTTTTAGAAGCTTTATAACTATATTTTTTAGCTAAATTATTTAGCTATAGATTTTACTCTATAAATTCTATAAATTCCTTAGGAATTTATATATAAATAAGCTCTTTTAGTATACTATTAAAAAAAGCACCTATAAAGTCTACTTACTCTATCTTTAAATTTTTCTCTATAGCTATTCTAAGTAAAATTTGCTAACTAAATAAGATACTAGTAATAGTAAAGGTATTTATATAATTTAAGCCTTTTATTTATATAAATTCCTTAGCTACTAACTAGGCTTTATATTTTAAAGGATTATTTTCTTTATTCTTTTTAAGCTTTAATATAAGCTTATTTCTAAGTACTTTATAGTCTTTAAGTATAGTATTTATATTTATAAATTTAAAAGTACCTACCTTTAAAAGTTACTTAAATTTGCTAAAAATAGCCTTAATTTAGTATTTTCTTTCTAAACTAGAATTTACTTACTTCTAGGTCTTAGGTTTAGGGTAATTAGCTAGTTTTTCTTTAGCTTTTTACTAAGCCTTATAGTAGATTTCTCTTACTAAAGCTACTAAATTAATATCTATAAAATCTGGATTTTCCTTAATTTCTTTTAGTGGATTTTTAGCTATACTATTTATATTAGCTTCTTTAGCTAATATTAGCTCCCTAGAACCTAGAAATTAACTAGTCTTTATATTAACTATCTAATTATAAGCTATAGGGTAATCCTTATTAAGAAAACTAATATTTAATAGATTTTAGTTACTTTTTTCCTTTAAGAAATTACTTTTTATAGAGAGTTTTAGGGGGTTTTTATAAGAAAATTTATCCCTCTCTAGATACTTATTCCCTATAGAATACCTAAGAAGGCCTAGATTTATAGGGCCTATAGGTTCTATAATTTTTATAAAGCTAGTTTTAATTACTAGTCTTTTAAAAGGGATATAAACTAAAAAGGTCTTAAACTTTAGTATAGCTAGTAGTCTTCTAGGTACTATTCTAAGGGCTAGCTTATAAGCTTTAGGTTTCTTTTTTAGTAAAATTAGGACCTTATAGTATAAGCTAATAGCTCTTAGAGCACTAAAATTAGGCTTTAATACCTAATTTTTTAAATTAAGGGTAAGTAACTATACTAGGCTTTATAGCTTAGTAGAATTTATAGTTAAATTAATTAAATTAATAATAGTAAAGATAATAAAATTCTATAAAAATAGGGATAAGCCTAACTACTATAGAGTAGCCTAGAGTTTATTAAGAATAACTTAGATAAAATGCTTTACTAAGCTATTTTACTTATAAATATAAAGAAAAAAAGTAGTAAATTTTATTCCCTTTTTAGCTAGCTATTTCTAGCTTTAAGAATTAATCTTTTTACCTTTATTAAAATAAAGATATTTAAGGTATATACTAAAATTAGATTTTAGTAACCTAAAAAATCCTTTTATTATAAAAAATATAGTATTTCCCTCTTTATTAAGTATTAAGAAACACTATTTATATTAAGTTTTTTTATTTACTAAAATAAGGTATATAGGGCATTTATTATAGAGTATAGGGCTTATTTTTATTATATTTCCCTTTAGTTTATTTAGAGCTTTAGGGGGGTTTATAATTAGATTTTTAAAGGGTTTTTTAACTACCTTTATTTAATTATAGGCTAGGTAGTTAAAATCCTTATCTTTAACTTTAAATAAGTTAGGTATTCCTTTAGTTATTAAGAAGGTCTTTTTAAGTAAAGGGAGCCTAATATACTCTAATTTAATATACTAAATTCTAGCTAATTTAAGTAATTTTTAGTACTTTTCTAGGCCTAAATCTATAGATTTATTACCTAAGAGCTTAGGGCCTTCTATAAGGTTACCTATAAGCTTAGAGCCTTATAGGGTTATAAGGCCTTCTTCTTTAGCTCCCTACTAGGTTACTTAAGAACTATAGGCCTCTTAGAGAGCTATTAATGCCTTTTTTATAAAAGATATTAATTTTTTAGTAGCTTATTTAGTAGCTAAGCTATTTAAAGCTTTTATAATAAGTTTTTTAGTATTTAATAGCCTATAATTAGCTAAGTTACTACTAATTTTAGTAGGCTTTTTAGCTATAAGAGATACCTAGCTAGAGGCTATTAGCATTAGAGAAGAAGGGACTAAATTAGATTTTAGGCTCTTAGGGTCACTAAAATCCCCTATAATTTCTTTTACTTTACTAGCCTAAATTAGCTCTTATAAAGGAAGCTATATCTCTATAGGGTAGGAAAATCTACTCTATATCTAGTGGCTAAAATAGCCTAAAAAATAGTAACTATTATTAATTTAATTTAGGTATAATTTAGGGGTTTTTTACTCTTTTACTTCTAAAAAGAAGCTATTTTTTCTTATATTTAAAAGGGTAATATAGAACTTATTAGCTAAAAATAAAGCATTTTTATTAATATAACCCTTAAAAATATAGTACTTTAAGCTACTAATTATATTTATATTAATCCCTAGGAAATATAGGGTATTCTTTAAAGTAAGAGGCCTATATTTATTTAGATTTTATTAATATAAAACTAGAAATCTAGTATTTCTATAGCCTTTAGGGTATATAGGTTCCTTACTAGTAGAGATAGGTTTAGATTCTCTTTTTTTATAAGGTATATAGCTTATAAAATTATCCTTAGAGTTTACTAAATATATAGTAAAATCTATATTATAAAGTAAGGCATTTTTTATAACTTTATAGCTAAAATTAAAGGCCTTAGAAAATATTCTATCTTTAGGCTTAAATTTAGTACTAGAATTAGAAGAATTCTTATTTTTATTAGTACTAAGGCTACTATTATAGGGTTTTATAATATTACTAGCTAAATTAAAATTTCCTAGTATAAAAGCCCTCTCTTAAGACTTATCATTCTTTTTAAGTAATTTTTTCTTTTAAAGCTTACTTTTTTTCTTATTAAAGTTAGGCTTAAAGAAATTAGAATTATTCTTATTTTCTTTAGAATTATTCTTTTTAGAATAGGAATTCTTATTTTCTTTAGAATTCTTATTTACTAAATTTTTAGTAATAATAGCTTTATAATTTAAAGCTTTTACTACTATAAAACTCTTATTTCTTTATTCTTTTAATAAATTTATTATAAGAAATTATAGATTTAATACCCCTATAGGGGCCCCTAAGGCCTTATTAGTTTTTATAAAAAAACATTATTTTTTAGCTTACTTAGAAAAAGTTAACTTTAGTACTTATAAATACTAATTTACTTAGTTAACTTTTACTATTAAAATATTAGAAATAGCTAGCTTAGTAAGTAAATTATTAAGTACTATATTAAAAGCCTTTAAAGTATTCTTATAATTTTAGAAATTTAAGGTATAGAATTAAGAGTATAAGAAGCCTCTTTATATTTTAGTACTTTAAGAATACTATCTTATAAGTAAATTATAGGCTTCTAAGGGAATTCTTTACTAAATTATAGCATTTTAGGGCCCTTTTATATAGCTATCTCTTAATAATATAAGAATTATAGCTTAATTTAAATTACTAAAATTATTACTAATTTTAGGATTCTCTAGGAATTAAGGCATTCCTAGGGCTCTAAATTAGATAAATAGAGCTTATTTTTATTAATTAAAGTTCTTTAGCCCCTTTAATTTAGTAGCTTCTAAAAAGCTATAGGCTTTTTTATTAAAATCTTTAATAGTAAAGGTATTAAAAGAATTTAATAAAGGAGAGCCCTCTAAGGTAGGTTAATTACCTACTATAATAAGCTCTAGAATTTGCTCTTTAGCTAGCTTTAGGGCTAATTTTTATAAATTTATAGCAGTAGTAAGAGCTTATAACTGCTATATAATAGTATTAATTATATTATTTTAGCTAGTAATTTATTAGGTTATATAATTACCCTAGGTTAACTATAAGTTCTATATAGCACTTTAGCCTTACTATTCTTAGGTATTTATAATAGCTAATTTATAGTAAATAAATTACTAATAAATTAAGAAATT
>SRPZ01000235.1:0-43942 GCA_018360255.1 Claviceps maximensis
CTTAATAGCTATATATAATAACTTTTATAAAATTAAATTCTAACTATATTTTTAAGTATAACTAAAAGAGTTATATACTATAAAATTAGAAAGTAAATATAAGGAAAAAAGGCTGCTTATATTAGCTAATCTAGCTACTTTATAACTAGCTTTAAGGCTAATTTAAAGAATAACTAGGGATTTATAAAAAGTCTTATAATTAGATTTTTAATTACTAAAATTAAGGCTTTTAAATAGTATATTTAGATTATTTTTAATTTTTTAAGTAATATATAGTATTTTAAAAAAGAAACTAAAAAATATATATATTAATACCTTATTTATATAGCTATAAGTCTATTTTTTTATTTTTCTATATAAATAAATTATATAAAAAATAAAAAGTAGCTTATAAGGCTCCCTTTATAACTTAAATTTACTAATAAAGTTAATAAGTATATAAAAAAAGAAAGAAAATTCCCCTTTATAAGTACCCTAACTATAATAAACTATTAAAATAATTTATAGTTACTTATAGCTATAAACTAATACTAAATATTATATTTTTACTATTTTATTATAAAATTTAGAGTATATTTTCTATATTATAAGTTATATAAAAGCTTTTATTTAAATTTATAGCTAGTAAGTAATTATAGCTACTATATATATATCTTAGTAAAGCTAAGTATAAGGTATATAAAAATAATAGTAAATTTACTGCTTTTAAGCTTATTACTCTTAAAAGTAAACTACTATTTATAATCTCTAATTTCTAATAAGTTATAAGCTTAAAAAAGATCTTTTAGTATTAGAAAAAGTTACTAAATTTTATATATATTACTATAAATTTTTATTTATACTAAATATTCTAAAAATTATAAGAAAAAAAGTTTTCCCTTTTATAAAATAAAAAAGAATTATAAATAAAGGCTTTCTTTCTTTATAAAAAAAGAATTTATAATTTATATTCTTTACTTTATAATATACTATACTATAAATTAAAGAATTTAAAAGCTTTTTCTTTTATAAAAAATAAAAGGAAATTATAGAAAATTCCTATATTTTATAATATAATAGAAAATTACCTTTTTACTATAAAGACTTATAAACTATATACTTTATAAGTAAATTTACTAAATTCTTAATTTATTAGTAATTTATTTACTATAAATTAGCTATTATAAATACCTAAGAATAGTAAGGCTAAAGTGCTATATAGAACTTATAGTTAACCTAAGCTAATTATATAACTTAATAAATTACTAGCTAAAATAATATAATTAATACTATTATATAGTAGCTATAAGCTTTTACTATTACTATAAATTTATAAAAACTAGCCCTAAAGCTAGCTAAGAAGTAAATTCTAAAGCTTATTATAGTAAGTAATTAATCTATCTTAAAGAGCTTTTCTTTATTAAATTCTTTTAATACCTTTACTATTAAAGATTTTAATAAAAAAGTATATAGCTTTTTAAAAGCTATTAGGTTAAAAAAGCTAGAGAACTTTAATTAATAAAAATAAGCTCTATTTATTTAATTTAGAGCCCTAAAAATGCCTTAATTCCTAAAAAATTCTAAAATTAGTAATAATTTTAGTAATCTAAATTAAGCTATAATTCTTATATTATTAAAAAATAGCTATATAAAAAGGCCCTAAAATACTATAATTTAGTAAAGAATTCCCTTAAAAGCTTATAATTTACTTATAAGGTAGTATTTTTAAAGTGCTAAGATATAAAAAAGCTTTTTATACTCTTAGTTCTATACTTTAAATTTCTAAAATTATAAAAGTACTCTAAAGGCTTTTAATATAGTATTTAATAATTTACTTATTAAACTAGCTATTTTTAATATTTTAATAGTAGAAGTTAACTAAATAAATTAGTATTTATAAGCACTAAAGTTAACTTTTTCTTAATAAGCTAAAAAATAATATTTTTTTATAAAAACTAATAGGGCTTTAAAGGCCTCTATAAGGGTATTAAATCTATAATTCTTTATAATAATATTTATTAAAGAAATAAAAAATAAAAGTTTTATAATAATAAAAGCTTTAAATTATAAAGCTATTATTATTAAAAATTTAATAAATAAGAATTTTAAAAAAAATAAGAATTTCTATTTTAAAAAGAATAAAAAGAATAATTCTAAAGAAAATAAGAATAATTCTAATTTCTCTAAGCCTAATTTTAATAAAAAGAAAAATAAGCCTTAAAAAAAAGATTACTTAAAATAAAAAATAAGTCCTAAAAGAGAGCTTTTATATTAGGAAATTTTAATTTAGCTAGTAATATTATAAAACCTTATAATAGTAATCTTAGTATTAATAAAGATAAGGATTTTTCTTATTTTAGTATTAAATCTAAGCCTAAAAATAAAATATCTTCTAATAATTTTAGCTATAAAGTTATAATAAATACCTTACTTTATAATATAAGTTTTACTATATATTTAGTAAACTCTAAGAATAATTTTATAAGCTATATACCTTATAAAAAAGAAGAATCTAAATCTATTTTTATTAATAAAGAACCTATATACCCTAAAGGCTATAAAAATACTAAATTTTTAGTTTTATATTAATAAAATCTAAATAAATATAGGCCTTTTACCCTAAAGAATGCCCTATATTTTCTAAGGCTTAATATAAATATAATTAGTAGCTTAAAGCACTATATTTCTAAGGGTTATATTAATAAAAATACTCTATTTTTAGCTAATAATCCTATATTACCTTTTTAAATATAAGAAAAAATAGCTTCTTTTTAAAAATAAAAGAGTAAGAAACCCCTAAATTATATCTAAACTAAGTTAATAATAGTTACTATTTTTTAGGCTATTTTAGCTACTAAATATAAAGTAAATTTTCCTACTCTATAAAGGTATAGCTTTCTTTATAAAAGCTAATTTAAGCTAGTAAAGTAAAAGAAATTATAGGGGATTTTAGTAACTCTAAGAGCCTAAAATTTAAATTAGCCCCTTCTTCTCTAATATTAATAGCCTCTAGCTAGGTACTTTTTATAGCTAAAAAGCCTACTAAAATTAGTAGTAATTTAGCTAATTATAGGCTATTAAATACTAAAAAACTTATTATAAAAGCTTTAAATAGCTTAACTACTAAATAAGCTACTAAAGAATTAATACCTTTTATAAAAAAGGTACTAATAGCTCTTTAAAAGGCCTATAGTTCTTAAGTAACTTAGTAAGAAGCTAAGAAAAAAGGCCCTATAATTTTATAAACCTTTAAGCTTATAAGTAATCTTATAAAAGGCCCTAAGCTTTTAAATAATAAATCTATAGATTTAGGCTTAAAAAAGTACTAAAAGTTATTTAAATTAGCTAGAATTTAGTATATTAAATTAGGGTATATTAGGCTTTCTTTACTTAAAAAAACCTCTTTAATAACTAAAGAAATACTTAACTTATTTAAGATTAAAAATAAGAATTTTAACTACCTAGCTTATAATTAAATAAAGGTAATTAAAAAATCTTTTAAAAATCTAATTATAAACCCCTCTAAGGCCTTAAATAGACTAAAGGGGGATATAGTAAAAATAAGCCCTATACTCTATAATAAATGCCCTATATATCTTATTATAGTAAATAGAAAAACTTAATATAAATAGTATTTTTTAATACTTAATAAAGAAAAAAATACTATATTTTTTATAATAAAAGGATTTTTAAAGTCACTAAAATCTAATTTTAGTACTTACTTTAAATATTTATATTTTAATAAAAGTAAAGAGATTAATTCTTAAAGCTAGAAATAACTAGCTAAAAAAAGAATAAAATTTACTACTTTTTTCCATTATATTTATAAGTAAAATAACTTAATAAAGCGCTTTATTTAAGTTATTCTTAATAGACTATAGGCTACCCTATAGTAGTTAGGCTTACCCTTATTTTTATAGAATTTTATTATTTTTACTATTATTAATTTAATTAATTTAACTATAAATTCTACTAAGCTATAAAGCTTAGTATAGTTACTTACCCTTAATTTAGAAAATTAGGTATTAAAGCCTAATTTTAGTACTCTAAGAGCTATTAGCTTATACTATAAGGTCTTAATTTTACTAAAAAAAAGACCTAAAGCCTATAAGCTAGCCCCTAAAATAGTACTTAAAAAACTACTAACTATACTAAGATTTAAGATCTTTTTAGTTTATATTTCTTTTAAAAAACTAGTAATTAAGACTAGCTTTACAAAAATTATAGAATCTATAGGCCTTATAAATCTAGGCTTTCTTAGGTATTCTATAGAGAATAAGTCTTTAAAGAGAGATAAATTTTCTTATAAAAATCCCTTAGAACTCTCTATAAAAAGTAATTTCTTAAAGGGAAAAAATAATTAAAATCTATTAAATATTAGTTTTTTTTTATAAGAATTACCCTATAGCTTATAATTAAATAGTTAATATAGAGATTAGTTAATTTCTAGGTTCTAGGGAGTAAATATTAACTAAAGAAGCTAATATAAATAATATAGCTAAATATTTACTAAAAGGTATTAAGAAAAATCTAGATTTTATAGATATTAATTTAGTAGCTTTAGTAAGAGAAATCTACTATAAGGCTTAGTAAAAAGCTAAAGAAAAACTAGCTAATTACTTTAAACCTAAGACTTAAAAGTAAGTAAATTCTAGTTTAGAAAAAAAATACTAAATTAAGGCTATTTTTAGTAAATTTAAGTAACTTCTAAAGGTAGGTACTTTTAAATTTATAGATATAAATACTATACTTAAAGGCTATAAAGTGCTTAGAAATAGGCTTATATTAAAGCTTAAAAAAAATAAAGAAAATAATTCTTTAAAATATAAAGCCTAGCTAATAACTAAGGGATTTATATAAATAAAAGGCTTAAATTATATAAATACCTTTATTACTATTAGTATTTTACTTAATTAGTAAATTTTACTTAAAATAGCTATAAAGAAAAATTTAGAGATAAAGTAAGTAAACTTTATAAATACTTTTCTTAATAGTATACTAAAAAAGCTTATTTATATATAAATTTCTAAGAGATTTATATAATTTATAAAGTAAAATCTATAGCTAAATAATTTAGCTAAAAAATATAGTTATAAAGCTTCTAAAAATTAGGTAATAATTCTATTAAAGTTACTTTATAGCTTAAAATAAAGCTTTAAAAAGTAGTAATAAACCTTAATAGTTATATTAAAAAATCTTAGATTTTCCTCCCTAATTTCTAACCTAGCTATATTTTAAAATCTAGTTATAAAGACTTTTATTATAACTTATATTAATAATTATTTACTAATAAAAAAAGATTTAGTATATATAAATAAGCTAAAATAAGATTTATATAAAGCTTACTCTATAGAAAATAGAGGCTCTATAGAATTTTTCCTAGGGATTTTAATTATAAGAGATTAAAAGAATTTAATTCTTAAGATATATTAAAAGTAATATATTTAAGAGGTATTATCTTAGTTTAAGCTAAATAATTATAAATCTATTAGAATTTCTATATAGCCTAGATACCTAAAAATATAGCTTATTAAGAAATTAAAAGCTAAGTAAATTAAGGAATATTAAAGTATTATTAGTATTATAATATACCTAATATTACTTACTAAACCTAATATTGCTTTTATACTATAGTGGCTATTAATAGCACTTATAAGCCTATATTTAGAGTATCTAAACACTACTAAAAACCTACTAAAATACCTATTAAGTATATAGAATTTAGCTATTTATTATAAGGGAAATCCTAATAATAATAGTAAGAAAAATACTACTAGCTCTAGCTTAGTTAAATTCTATAATAGTAATTTTATAAATAATAAGGCCTCTTTAAAATCTATCTATATTTATTTCTTTAAGCTAGCTAAAGGCTTTATAAGCTAGAAATTAAAGAAAGCTAGTACTATAGCTTTATTAACTATAGAAGCTAAGTTTAATATAATTTATAAGACTTTTAGAGAGCTATAGTAGCTTTAGGGGATATTTAAGGAGCTAAAGTGCTCTATAAAACCCCTTATATAGATATTTTATAATAACTAGAGTGCTATAAAAACAGCCTATAATCTAGTACTTTATAGCTATACTAAGCATACCCTTTTTAAATTCTACTATAATTAATAATAGGTCTTAGCTAGGCTAGCTAAGATAGCTTACTTAAATACTAAGAAAATACTAGCTAATAGGCTAATTAAGCCTCTATCTAGCCCCCTATATATAACCTTCCTAGATCTTATAGGCTTAAAACCCTTATAAATTTACTTAAAAAATTAGCCTAGCTAATAGCTAAAAATAATAAAAATAATTTAAAATTAAAAACAATTACTAAAATAAGAAGAAATACACTCTTTATATTTAATAAGCAATTAGTAACTAAACTACTATACTTTACTATAGTAAATATAATTTTTTTAAAGCCCTAAAGCAGGGCGTTCTAAGTCTATTATTTATATCTATTTATAAATTTTCCTAGATTTTATACTAAATTTTCTTTCTTTTAATTTACTCTTTTTTTTAACCTTTTATAATTACTAGCTATAATACTTCTTTAAAGGGGGTGTTAAAAATAATAGTATTTTTAGGGGTCTTCCCTAGTTATTAGTGCCCTATTATAGGCCCCTAATATAGGGCCTTATAGAGAAGTTAGCCTAAGGTAACTTAGCTATATTATATATATATATATACTACTAACTTCCTAGCCTATAATTAGTTAGTAAATTTAATAGCTATAAGGACCTACTTTTCTTAGATTATCTAATTAAATAACTCTTATTCTAGTATATATAATAGCTATTAGCCTAGCCTAATAGCTATATATAATAATGTTTATAAAATTAGATTTTAACTATATTTTTAGGTATAACTAAAAGAGTTATATACTATAGAATTAAAAAGTAAATATAAGGAAAAAAGGCTACTTATATTAGCTAACCTAGCTACCCTATAACTAGCTTTAAGGCTAATTTATAAAATAACTCGGGATTTATAAAAAGTCTTATAACTAGATTCTTAGTTACTAAAATTAAGGCTTTTAAATAGTATATTTAGATTATTTTTAATTTTTTAGGTAGTATATAGTATTTTAGAAAAGAAACTAAAAAAGATATATATTAGCACTTTATTTATATAGCTATAAGTCTATTTTTTTATTTTTCTATATAAATAAATTATATAGAAAATAAAAAGTAGCTTATAAGCCTTTCTTTATAATTTAAATTTACTAATAAAGTTAATAAGTATATAAAGGAAGGAAGAAAATTCCCCCTTATAAATGCTCTAATTATAATAAACTATTAGAATAGCTTATAGCTACCTATAGCTATAAACTAATACTAAATATTATATTTTTACTATTTTATTATAAAATTTAAAGTATATTTTTTATACTATAAATTATATAAAAGCTTCTATCTAAATTTATAGCTAGTAGGTAACTATAGCTACTATATATATATCTTAGCAAAGCTAAGCATAGGGCGCGTAGGAATAATAGTAAACCTGCTACTTCTAAGCCCACTACCCTTAGAAGCAGACCACTATTTATATTCCCTAATTTCTAATATTATTATTATTATTGTTATTATTAATACACTAGATAGGCTACTAGCTAGCCTAATGTCTAGTACTTTTACTACTTAAGCTATATAGAAAAAACCCTAGTATAGGGGGGAAACCCTATATATTATATTTATATACTAAGGCTTCTTTAGTCCTAGGGCTAGTATTAATTATTAAGAAAGGGTATATTACTAGCTAAACTTAGCTATTATTACTGGAGAAAGTATATAAGAATAATCTAGAGTATAAGTAGGGTTTTACTAATTCTTAGTAGGCCTAATAGCTATTATATTACTATTATAAAGGCCTTATAGTTCTAAGTATAGGCTAGCTATAAGGTTTAGTAATAATCCTTCTTATAGTAGCTATATAAACTATTAATAGCTACTTAGTAGTTTTATAAAGAGGGGGGAAATATTATAAAAAAACCTTCTTTTCTTTATAAAAACCTTTTTTTTCCTTTTTTTTATAACCTTTTTAGAAATATAAATAAGCTCTAATCCCCTCTTTACTATACTACTAGATTAGCTTTAGTTTATTAATATGCTAAAGAATATATATTAAAATTATAATACTATATAAAGCATTATAAAAATCCCTTATAAAATTAAAAAGAAAACAAATAAATACTGTTAAAAATAACAGCATTTTTAGGGGTCATCCCTAGTTATTAGTGCCCTATTATAGGCCCCTAATATAGGGCCTTATAGAGGAAGTTAGCCTAAGGTAACTTAGCTATATTATATATAAGTATATACTACTAACTCCTTAGTCTATAATTAGTTAGTAAATTTAATAGCTATAAGAACTTACTTTTCTTAAATTATTTAATTAAATTACCCTTATTCTAGTATATATAATAGCTCTTAGCCTAGCTTAATAGCTATATATAATAACTTTTTTAAAATTAAATTCTAACTATATTTGTAAATATAACTTAAAGTATTATATACTATAGAATTAAAAAGTAAATATAAGGAAAAAAGAATACTTATATTAGCTAATATAACTACTTTATAACTAGCTTTAAGGCTAATTTATAAAATAACTAAGGATTTATAAAAAGACTTATTACTAGATTTTTAGTTATTAAAATTAAAGCTTTTAAATAGTATATTTAGATTATTTTTAATTTTTTAGGTAGTATATAGTATTTTAAAAAAGAAACTAAAAATATATATATTAGCACTTTATTTATATAGCTATAAGTCTATTTTTTTACTTTTCTATATAAATAAGTTTTATAGAAAATAAAAAGTAGCTTATAAGCTCTCTTTTATAATTTAAATTTACTAATAAAGTTAGTAAGTATAAAAAAAAATCCCTTTTATAAGTACTTTAATTACAATAAACTATTAGAATAGCTTATAGCTATTTATAGCTATATTATTATTATTATTATTACACTAAATAGGCTACTAGCTAGCCTAATGTCTAGTATATACACTACTTAAGCTATATAGAAAAAACCCTAGTATAGAGAGAAAAACCTATATACTACTATAATATTTATATACTAGGGCTAATAGAGCCCTATAGCTAGTATTAACTATAAAAAAAGGGTATATAATTAGCTAAATATAGCTAGTATTACTAGAGAAGTATAGTACTATTTTTCTAGAGTATAAGTAAGGATTTACTAAGCCTAAAGGGGTTAGTTAGCTACTATATTACTATTATAAAGGCCCTATAGTTATAACCTATAGTTAGTTATAAAATCTAGCTATAGTAACTACTATAGTAGCTATATAAACTATTAATAGCTACTTAATAGTTATATAAAGAAAGGGAGAGAGAGAGAAGTATTATAAAAAAGTTATTTTCCCTTAATAAAAACCTTTTTTTTTCTTTTTCTTTATAATCTTTTTATAAATATAAGTATACCCTAATTCCCTTCTTACTATATTATTATATTAGCTTTAGATTAATAATATACTAAAGAATAAATAAAAAAATTATAATACTATAAAAATTACTATAAAAAATAAATAAGTTTTAAGCTAAAAAAAGTATAAGTACTATCTCTATATTAATTTAGTATTACTACTAATTTATTTATAGCTTAGTTCTATATATACTTAGCTATATATTCTTTACTTTATTTATATTAAAAATATATATAAGTTATATTATAATACTTAAAATAAGAAGCTTACTATAAATCTACTATAGTTTTACTACTAACTAATATAAATATTAAGAGTTTTTACTATAAGTATACTATAGCTAAAAAGCTATATTATAAAGTAAATTAAGCTTAAGTTAGTATTATTATAGTAGCTTATTAATATATAGCTATATAACTTATTTACTTATTAAAATAAAGTAAAAACTATTTTTAATTACTAAGATTATAAAGCTATAGAAAATAATATTAATATAAGTATAATATAGAACTATATTAGTAATAATATAGTACTAATTTAAAGTAAGAAACTAAATATAGTATTATTTAAAAAATAGTAAAGTATAGAATTAATAAAACCCTTAATATAATTAAAAAAGTAAGTATATTATTATAGGTTTATAGTAATAGTAATATAGAAATATTAGCTATTTAAACTAAAATGCTACTATAGCTTATATATATTATAAATACCTTAGAGAAAAATAACTAAATTTTATAGGTTATTTATAGTACTACTATAGCACTAATATAAAATACTAATAATAGTATATATTATAAGTAGTTAAGAGTAAAAGAACTTTATAATAATAATATTAATAATAAAATAAAGGCTAGGTTAAAGAAGGTAAAGTAAATAGTAAGGTAGTAATATTATTATTATAATTATAATATAAAGCTATAAATTTATAGTATTATTCTTACTATAATAAATTAATTACTTCTATTATAGTCTAGTCTAGAAGACTACTGCTTTCTAGTAATAATAGAGTTATTAATAACTATTGGAAATTAGGGATTATAAATAGCGGTCTGCTTCTAAGGGTAGTAGGCTTAGAAGCAGTAGGTTTACTATTATTTCTATACGCCCTATACTTAGCTTTACTAAGATATATATATAGTAGCTATAGTTACTTACTAGCTATAAATTTAAATAAAAGATTTTATATAACTTATAGTATAGAAAATATACTCTAAATTTTATAATAAAATAGTAAAAATATAATATTTAATACTAGTTTATAGCTATAAATAACTATAAGCTATTTTAATAGTTTACTATAGTTAAGGTACTTATAAGGGGGAGTTTTCTTCCTTTTTTAATATACTTACTAACCTTATTAGTAGATTTAAATTATAAAGAGGGGCTTATAAGCTACTTTTTATTTTTTAAATAATTTATTTATATAGAATAATAAAAAAATAAACTTATAGCTATATAAATAAGGTACTAATATATATATTTTTTAGTTTCTTTTTTAAAATACTATATACTACCTAAAAAATTAAAAATAATCTAAATATACTATTTAAAAGCCTTAATTTTAGTAATTAAAAATCTAGTTATAAGACTTTTTATAAATCCCTAGCTATTCTATAAATTAGCTTTAAAGCTAGTTATAAAGTAGCTAAGTTAGCTAATATAAGTAGCTTTTTTTCCTTATATTTACTTTTTAATTCTATAGTATATAATACTTTAAGTTATACCTAAGAATATAATTAGAATTTAATTCTAAGAAAGTTATTATATATAGCTATTAAGCTAGGTTAATAGCTATTATATATACTAAAATAAGGGTTATTTAATTAAATAATTTAAGAGAAATAAGTCCTTATAACTATTAGATTTACTAACTAATTATAGACTAGGAAGTTAGTAGTATATACTTATATATAATATAGCTAAGTTACTTTAGGCTAACTTTCCCTATAAGGCTCTATATTAAAGGCCTATAATAGGGCACTAATAATTAAGAAAGACCTCTAAAAATACTATTATTTTTAATAACCTCTCTAAAGAAATATTATAGCTAATAATTATAAAAAGTTAAAAAAAAGAGTATATAAAAAGAAAGAAAAATTAGTATAAAATCTAGGGAAATTTATAAATAGAAATAAATAATAGATTTAGGAAGCTCTACTTTAAGGCTTTAGAATTATTATATTTACTATAGTAAGGTATAGTAATTAAATCTAATTGCTTATTAAATATAAAGAGTATATTTTCTTTTTATTTTAGTAATTATTTTTAATTTTGAATTATTTTTATTATTTTTAGCTATTAGCTAAGCTAATTTTATAAGTAAATTTATAGGAAAGGTGCCTTATAACTGTAGGGGTTTTAGGCCTATAAGATTTAGGAATATTACATATATAGGGCTAGATAGGGGCTTAGTTAGCCTATTAGCTAGTATTTTCCTAGTATTTAAGTAAGCTATCTTAGCTAGCCTAGTGTGTTGCAGTAGAAGGAACATAGTCTGCGGTTATTTAAAAGAAGGCATTATAGCTTCTAAAGGAGTAAGACCTTAGTATAGTGTAGTTAAACTATTTAATTAAATACTATAAAAAGGGCCTATACCCTTAAATAATTAAAAAATCTATTTATTTTTTATTTTTCTTTTCTAAAGTATAAATATAAAAGTACTTATTACTATAATACTGTTTTTATATAAACCTAATTACTATTAAGGTATAATTATTACTTATATTTTACTTTATAATTATTATTTCTAACTTTTAATAATTTAAACTATTTAATTAAATAAAGATTTATTTAATTAACCTTTTTCTTTATAGCTTTATTAGCTTAAAGCTAATTCTATATATATTAAAGATTATAAAATATAATAAGAAATAACTATATTTATATATATACTCTTACTTTTAGGTATATAGTATAGTATTTTCTTTTTTATTTATTTTAAATAATAGTTTTACTTAAGTAAAGTAAGTTAAGTAGCTTTTATATAGCTTATTTTATTACTTATAATATTTTATAATTAGAGGCTATAACCTAAAGTTAGACCTTATTATTATTATTATTATTATAGTACTCTAGATAGGCTGCTAACTAGCCTAATATCTAGTACTTTAGCTACTTAAACTATATAGAAAAAACCCTAGTATAGGGGGGAAAACCTATATATTACTATAATATTTATATACTAAGGCTACTAAGGCCTTATAGTTAGTATTTATTATAAGAAAAAGTATATTACTAGCTAAATATAGCTAGTATTACTAGAGAAGTATAGTAATATTTTCCTAGAGTATAAGTAAGAATTATTTAGGTCTAAGTAGCTTAGTTAGTTACTATATTACTATTTTAAAGGCTTTATAGTTCTAACCTATGGTTAGTTATAAGGTTTAGTTATAATAACTACTATAATAGCTATATAGACTATTAATAGCTACCTAGTAATTATATATAAAAAGGGGGGGGGAAAGAGTATTATAAAAAGGTTATTTTCTTTTAATAAAAATCTTTTTTCTTTTTTTTTTATAATCTTTTTATAAATATAAGTATACCTTTAATTCTTTTCTTACTATACTATTATATTAGCTTTAGTTTAATAATATACTAAAGAATAAATAAGAAAAATTATAATACTATAAAAATTACTATAAAAAATAAATAAATCTTAAGCTAATAAAAAAGATATAAGTACTACTTTTATAATAATTTAATACTATTATTAATTTACTAATAGCTTAGTTTTATATATACTTAGCTATATACTTCTTACTTTATTTATACTAAAAATATATATAAATTATACTATAATACTTAAGGTAAGAAACTTAGTATAAACTTACTATAATTTTATTATTAATTAATATAGATATTAAAAATTCTTATTATAAGTATACTATAGCTAAAAAGCTATATTATAAGGTAAGTTAAGTCTAAGCTAGTATTATTATAATAGCTAATTAATATATAGCTATATAATTTATTTACTTATTAAAATAAGGTAAAAAATATCCTTAACTATTAAAATTATAAAGCTATAGAAAAGAATATTAATATAAATATAATATAGAACTAAGTTAGTATTAGTATAGTACTAATTTAAAGTAAAAAATTATATATAATACTACTTAAAAGGTAATAAAGTATAGAATTAATAAAACCCTTAATATAATTAAAAAAAAAGTATATTATTATAGATTTATAATAATAGTAATATAAAGATATTAGCTATTTAAACTAAAATACTATTATAGCTTATATATATTATAAATACCTTAAAAGAGAATAATTAAATTCTATAAGTTACTTATAGTATTACTATAGTATTAATATAAAATACTAATAATAGTATAAGTTATAAGTAATAAAAAGTAAAAAAAACTTAATAATAATAATATTAATAAAAAAATAAAGGCTAAGTTAAAGAAAGTAAAGTAAATAATAAGGTAATAGTAGTATTACTATAGCTATAATACAAGGCTATAAGTTTATAGTTTTATTTTTATTATAATAAATTAATTACTTTTAGTACTTACTTATTATTTATATAACTATTATAACTCTATATTAGTATTAATATAGCTACTATCTTTATATTTTATATAATTATTTCTATAATATTCTTCTTTTATTTAGTTTTTAATATATAAGCTAGTAAAAACTACTAAAAATAGCTAGTTTTAAGGAACTACTTTATAAGAATTACTATAGTTTATTTAGAATTAAGTATTATTTAATATTATAGTAGTTTTAAAATAAAAATAAGCTTATTATAATAAAATAAAGGTAGTTATATTTCTTATATTTAAGAATAATATAATAAAAGTCTTTATTATTAGCTTAGTATTAGTATTATAATAAGTTTATTTTAGAAATATTATAGTAATAAAGATAGGAATTTAGGCTAATATACTTAGTATATAACTAAGTAAAGGTAGAGAATTTATATTTACTTAAGCCTATATAAAGTTTAATAATCTTAGCTATAGTAGTAAAATTTAGCTTATACTTAGCTACTATATAATTATAGTAATTATAATATATATATACTTTAGTTTTATTTTTATACTATTTATTTTTTTATTTTAAAGCTAAGGCTTATATAAATAATTATTTATTTAAAGATTTAAAGAGTTAGTTTAAAAATAGTATATAATTAGAGTAGTTATTATATTAAAGTAAGTATTTATAGTAGCTATATAGATATTAATAAAAATAAGCTATTATTATTATATAAGTACTATTAATTTTTTTTATTATTTTATTTAACTTAATTCTTTTATAAAAAGTAAGTAAATAAAAATAAAGGTATAAGTTAATAAAAGCTATAGTTACTTTAGTTTTAAGTAAGGTTTATAATATAGCTTTAAAGGTATTAGTAATAATATAGAAACTCTTTAATTATTTTATAATAAATACCTTAATAATATTATATACTTACTCTTTAAAGGCTATAAAAATATAGTATAATTTTATACTATATATAATAATAGTTTAAATAATTTATATATAAAGAAGCTTAAAGTTCTAAAAAGAGTAACTCTATATTAATATTACTAATACTATAAAAGTAAGGCACTACTACCTTAGCTTTAACTTAACTTACTTTTAGTATATTTATTAGTATAATTTATAGTATACCTAGACCCTAAGAAAGTAAGTAAACTAAACTAGCTATATTATAGTAATGCTAAGTTAAACTAGAATTATAATTACTATATATTATTTTATAAAATATATTAGCTTACTTTTTTAAAGGTAAAACTTAAGACTTAACTTTTAAAACTATTTCTAATAAATACTCTATATTACCTTAAGTTACTACTATATTTCTTTTACTATATAGCTATATATAAATAAATTAGTATTATTAAAGAATTTAAGAATAAATATAAAATATATTATAATAAGCTTTTTATATAATAATATAATATATAAAAGAAAGAGAATAAGAAATATAAATAACTTTTATAAAACCCTTATAGTAATAAGTAAGGCCTTTATTATTTAATTATTAAAAAAAGGTATATTATATAATTAGTAATAAAGGTATAGATTTATATTACTATTTAGGTAAATATACTAGCTTTAAGTAGAATATAAGTAAGTTATTAATAGTAAACTATATTAAAAGTAGCTAATAAATTTAGTTAAAGTAGTAAAGTAATACTACTATAGTGCTATACTATATATATAGCTTTTATAAGTATATTAAGTATAGTTTTAATAAAATAATTTACTTAGTTATTTATTTATATATTTAGTAATATATTTTCCTTTTTAGCTATATTAATAAGCTATATTATTATTACTATTTTAAGTACTTTTTTAACTATATTAAGAAAAGAAATAAGCTACTATACTTCTATATATTATTATTTTTTTAGGGTCTTACTTAGTTTATAAAAAATAACTACCTTAGCTTACTAAAATAAGCTTAAATAATAATTAATATAATAGTATATATTAAAAAAGTAAGTAAAGGTATTAGCTAAGTATTTATTATAAGCTTTAAAGAATTTAGTAAAAAGTTTATTAAAGCCTAGTATTTTTTAGCTAAAAAGGCTTTTAATAATACTTTAAATTTTATTAGTATTAAAGTAGTTTTTTAATAAAAATACTATAGTATTAAGCTAGTAAAAAGTATTATTTAAAATATTATTAGTTTAGGCCTAAAATAATAAAAAGAAGTATTTTACTAGGGTAGCTACTTTATTAATATAGCTATAGCTTATAATTATAATAAAGCCTTTTTCTTTAAAAAAAGGTAAAATATACTATTATTTTAGTAATAATTTACTATAAAGCTAAGCTTAGTGCTTAAGTTTCTAAAGGTTACTATATTTAGTTATAATAGTATTAAGAGTAGCTTACTATATACTTTAGTATTTATTATAAATAACTTAGGCTTAGGTCTTCTTTACTTTAGTAGTAATATACTAGTTTTTATTTATATAAAATACTTACTATTAGTGCTATATTTTTTTTACTTTAAGAACTACTTCTTTTATATATTAATTTTATTATAGATTTTACTTAAAACTACCTCTAAGCTACTTTAATACTATAAGCTTTATAATAATATAAAGCTTATTTATAAGCTATATTATATAATTCTTAATTTTACTTAAAGTACTTAAGAGAATATAAGTAATATTTAGTTAGAATTAGTTTATAGCCTTAATAATAATAAAGTAGTTCTTTATAAATAACTAATTAAAGTAAGTTATATAGTTAGGCTTAGAGTGCTTATTAAAGCTAATATAAATTAGCTATAGTATATAGTTTAATTTTATAATAAAAAGGCTACTTAGAAACTTAATAAATATATTTATAGTTACTTATATATAGTTAATTATACTACTTTTATAGCCTTATAAATACTAACTAACTTTACTTTAGGTAGTAGTAATACTAAGCTACTATTACTTTATTAATATAAGTAATAAATTACTTTTTATAGAGATATATTTATATTAATTCTATAGTAAATAATGCTAATTAAAGTTTTTAATAAAAATGCTATTTTTCTATATTAATACTACTATAAACTTAATAAAAGGTATTATTTAGTTAGGTTTATATAAAAAAAAGTAAATAAAGTATATATTAAATTTAGTAATACTTATTATATATTAGTTAGTACTAAACTAAATTAATTATAATATAAATCTATATTAATAGTTAATATATATAGCTATATAGCTACCCTATACTATAAGTTAAAATTTACTAAGACTAGGGTTAAAAGGCTAGCCTTTAGGGAGACTAAGCTTCTAAATTATTATTATATTAATTCTAAGCTAGGATTTTAGTGCTATATATATAAAATAGGTTTTTTATTATATATTCTAGTATATAACCTTAATTATATATATTAGATAGTTTATTAGGTTAAACTTAGTATATTTAATTTTAAAGTAAAGGTAGTATAATAACTAAGGTATATTTCTATAGCTTTATAAAAATATTATATAAATTTTAATTAGAAGTTTAGAAATTAGTTTTAAGAGTAGCTAATATATTTCTATAATAAGGCCTCTTTAAATAATATATTATTAACTTTATATTTATAGTTATAGCTATAGTTACTTACTTTATATTATTTATTTATTTTAAAAAAAGAGGAGGTAGTAAATACCTAGGGTTAGCTTAAGTATATAGCTTTTATATAATTCTATTAGTTATTAGCTATATTATAGCTCCTTAACTAAGCTAGGTATAATTCTAAGTAGTTAATATAGCATTTCTATACTAAGCTTATAAGGGCTAAGTATAAGAATTCCCTATTCTTATAGTATTTAGCTATATAGTAACTATAGTATAGTACTATATTATAGTATATAGCTATATAGCTAAACTTAAAGTATTTATAGCATTAATAAAGGTAAAAGGTATTATTATAGGGCTTAGCTTTAAATATCTTAGCCTTATAAATAACTTTAGTATAGTATAGCTTATTAGCTATATTAACTTTATTAATACTAATAATTAAAGATATCTAAGTAAAGGTTTTATAAAGCTTCTATATTATAATCTTTATAAAGCTAGTATTATTAGCTATAATAATATTTTAAAGAATAGCTTTAGTAGCTTAGTTTTATATATAGTAAATAGAAAAGCTCTTAATAATAATACTAAAGATATAGTAATTTAGTATTACTTTTAGCCTAAAGGTAGCCTAAACCTAGGTAATATCTTTAGTATAAGGTTTAGCTATATCTCTAAAGGTAATTATAGTATTATTATTATAAAGGTATTTTATAGCTATAGTAATATTAAATTTTATAATATAGTTAATAGTATTAATAATTTCTTTAGGGAAGTAATTTTAAATTACTTTTATAATAGTATTACTTCTAACTATAGTTTTATAGTAAACTTTAAGTAATATTACTATAGTAATAATATAGCTAAAGGTAAGAGTTATTAGGGTAGTTTCCCTAGCTATAATAATAGCTTAGCTTAGTGCTAAGCTATTATTAATAAAAAGTGCTTTTTTAATAATATATTTAACTATTTTTTTTAAAATTCTTTATAGTAATTAGTTTATTAAGTAATAATTAAAAAGAAGATAAAAAGAAAGATAAAAGCATTAAAGTATTATATTAGCTATATATTTTA
Source organism: Claviceps maximensis (assembly GCA_018360255.1). Taxonomy (NCBI): domain Eukaryota; kingdom Fungi; phylum Ascomycota; class Sordariomycetes; order Hypocreales; family Clavicipitaceae; genus Claviceps; species Claviceps maximensis. The sequence goes on from SRPZ01000235.1 coordinate 18,537, forward strand.
GCTATATTATTTATATAAAAAATAATTTACTATACTTTCTATAGTATAGTATTTAAAACTAATCTAGCTAATATTTTATATTTAGTTTATAGATAGTTTAGAACTTTATTATATACTATATATAGTATAGATTTAATATAGCTATCTATTATAAAGCCTTTTTAGCTAGTAAGTAAGTAGTATATACTTTATATAAAGCTATACTTACTAGTATTAATATTTATTAATATTACTATATTTATTATACCTATACTCTAGCTATAATGCGCTATTAAAGTATAGGGTAAATAGATATAATAATTATTTTTCTATACCTTTTAAGCAATTCTAAGTTAATTTTATATCGCTATAGCAGTGCAGGTAAATTCGCAAAAAGTTTTTTTACAAGCAAGCATTAATAAATCCGAAAGTTTAATAAACACTTATAATAATACCTATAGTAAAACTAGCTATATTTAGTTAGGCTCTAGTAGATTTCTTTGCTTAAGAGAGAGTTAAGCATAAACCCCTTTTAATAGGTACACCTTATAATAGTAATAAGGTAGCATTCTAGGCTTAGTAAAGCCTTATAGCCTATAAACTATAGGCTAACTTAGACTTTATTAGTAATAACTATAATAAATGGTTCCTTATATATTAAAACCTTAGTTTAAAAATATAGGTATAAATTATACCTTTTTTAAAGTTAGAAGATACCTTTTATTATAACTGTTGGAATTGCTCCCTTACGGAGTAACCTTAGCATAGCTAGAATAGATGCATATAATCCTATTAGCTACACTAAGGAGGGTGTAGGGTAATGCAATAGCCTATAACCCTATATATATATACCTCTACCTATAATACTATAAGTAGCTAGATTTTAAATATTTATATACTATAACTTTTAACCTTATTTTTTATACCCTTTTTATAGTACTACTTTAATTTACCTTATTTAGTAAAAACTAATACTAATTAGTAGTTATATTTAGTTATAAACTATAGATTAAACTAGTAATACTAAAGAAATAAGCTTAAAGTATCTCCTTACTTATACTATAGGTAAAAATACCTATTATTATAGAATTTTTACTATTAAAAAAAAGGCACTTTTTATAAAAAGAAGCTTTAAAAACCTAATCTCTATAGTTAGTAAATTCTACTAACTTTCTTATTAAAAAAAGACCTCTTTTTTATTATTTATTATAATAAATCCCTTTTTACCTTTTTTTACTTATTTTCTTATCTTTTTAGCTATTTTAAAGAAAGAAAAACCTAAGTTTACTTAATTAAGCTAGTTAACTATTATAAATTTTATAATCCCTAACCTATTAACTATTATTAACCCTACCTCTATATATTAAATTCTCTAAGAATAGTATATATATATAATAATAACCCTCTCTAAAGATATATTAGTAAATAAATAGGTAATATTAATAATTTATACTTAGTAGTAGATTTAAAATACTCTAACCTTAATACCTTACCTTCTAATCTAATATAATTTATATAACTTATCTCTTTAGCTTAGAAAGATATATAAAAAGACTTAGTAAATCTCTATAATACTTTACTTATTAAAATTAATAATATTATTACTTATTAAATTTAGTACTACTAACTTAAAGATTAGGGAGTAAGATATTTACTTAACTACTTTTAAGATAACTTTATAAAATAAATATTAATAGACTTTAAAAGAATTAATACTTTACTTTAATAAACCCTATAAAATATACTTTAAAATAAAGAAATTAAGCTATATAGAGAAATAAAAGCTAAAATTACTAAAACTCTATTTATTACTAAAAAGCTAGTTATTAATAATAATAATAAAATATCTAGGTTACTATAATATATTTTATAAAGTATATATATTTTTTCTATTACTATACTATTATAAATTCCCCCTTAAAGTATTTAAACCCCCTTTACTATAATATAATATCCCTTACTATTTAAAAAACTAAAATCTTAGTATATATAAATTCCCTTTACTACTATATAATACCCTTTATAACACTAAAAAGAATAAACTTAAAAATAGTTATTATTAGTAGTAATACCTTATAAAAATAGCTATAAAGAATATTAAAAGAAGTAAGACTTTTAGTATTCTTTATAACCTATTTCTATAGGTACTATACTTAATAACTAAATCTAATAAATTATTAGGAATATTATAAAAAGCTATAATAAAGAGAATAAATATAGTAGGAAAATATATAACTTTATAACCCCTAAAGTTAATATTTTTATTAATCTTTATACTAAATATAGTATTCTATAAAAAATTTAGCCTAGAGTATTTTTTATTATACTTATAAATAATACCCTTATATTCTACCTTAATAAACTCTCTAGTAGTTATTTACTTTTTAAAAAGCTTATAAAATATATAAAAAAGCACTTTAAAATAAAAAGTAATTAATAATTTTATTACTTTAAGTAAAATTATATTTCCTTCTATAAAGTTATTATAGAAAATCCTAAAAAGATTAAATTAAAATACTTAAAGCTTTTTATTATAAACCTTAAGAAAATCTACTATAGTCTCTTCCCCTTTACTATAGTTAATATAGAGCTTTATAGCTAGCTTATTATAGCTATAAGCTTAGTTTCTAAGTGTAAATTAGCACTTTTTAACTATATACTAATATTTAAAGGTATACTTAGGGACCTTAGAAAATGCCTATATATAGATAAGAATATCTTATTATAGTAATAAATAGCTAAGGCTACTAACTTAGAAGAAGAAAATAATAAAGCACTATTTATAAACTAATACTATAGATAAGCTTATAATAAACTATAATTTTTATTTAAAAAAAGTAACTCTTTAAAATTCCCTAAGAAGTGCTTTATTTATAAAAAATAGAGATATTAGTTAATAAACTATTTAAAGTATAAGCAATAAAAAGTAAAGAATTACTAGTAAAAGAGTAAAAACTATAAAAACCTACTAACTAATAGAAGTTATAATACCTTCTTATAAGTATTTAAAGGTATTATAATAAAATCTAATAAAAATAAGAATAAAGCCCTAAACTATATTAATTACCCTACTTAAAAAGCTATTAATATATACTTTACTATAGAGTAAAAAATAAATTAAGGTCTAGAGTTAATATTTATATAATTCTTTATATTAATACTACCTTTAATAAAAAAGCCTACTTTAAAGTAGCTAGTATTACTACTTTAAACGCTAATTTCTAAAGGTTTTTTTCTCTTAAAAATGCTAGAAAATAATGCCTTTAAATATACCCTTTTTAGTAATAATCCCTACTAGTAAACTAACTAATTAGACTTATAATGCTTTATATTAAAAAAGAGATATACTACTAAGGTATTTTAAGGAATTATTCTAAATACTAAAGTAATAAGTATATTAATAGTAGGAATTAGCTAAGTAACTATATTAATAAAGCTAATACTATATTTAAAGATTAAAGCTACTAATTAATATACTATTAACTTTAGAGCTAAATTAGTAAAATCTTTAGGTTTTCTTTATATATTAATAGTTTTTAGTTTTATTAACTTTTATATTCTTAGCTTATTAATGCTATTTCTATACTATATTATAAATATAAATAGAATAAATATAAAGCTAAATAATATTATAAATTTACTTATTTAAGGTAATATAAAGGTTTTTATTATATATAAATAAGAATACCCTTAGTAAACCTTATAGGCTATTAAAGTAGAGATTTTCTACCTTTTAAAGTAGGAAATTTACTAACTTTACTACTATTTTAGCTACCCTTCTATAGTAAGAATTATAAAGCTACTATAGTATATTAGTAAGGAAATAATAGTAGTAGCTATTAAGAAGCTTACTTAGAAATATTACTAATACTAAATATATAGTAAAGCTTCTAGCTACTTTAAATTTATATTAAAAAAGGACTATAACTTTAACTATAAAGTTATTATTAATATTCTCTAAATTAATAGAAAACCTATTCTATATATTATTAATATTATAACCTTATTCTAAGCTATATACTTCCTTAAACCCTAATAATAGAAGGTATTAGATATTTAAAATACCCTTAAGAAATATTAAATTAATATATATTTTAAACCTTTTAACTAAATTATTTATAATACTAGAAAATGCTTTACTTCTATAGAATTCTACTACTTAGTATAATTAATAGTAATTAATATAAATAAGGTGCTTATAAAAGCTTATAATAGTATTAGTAAGGTTAAATAATACTATATACCCCTTAGAAGGGTATATAATATTATTAATAATAAAGTAAGTAAGCTACTTACCTTAGCCTAAAAGCTATAAATAGCTATTAAAGCTATTAATAACTCTATAGGTTCTAATAGCCTTATACCTACACTACTAGTATTTAGAGTATACTTTAAAATAACTATAGAATCTATACCTAGTTTTCTAATAACTTAATAAGCTATAATTCTCTATAAGGCTATTAATAAAGCCTATAAATACCTTACTAAGAGATAAGTATAGAATGCCCTATATACTAAAAATAAACTAAATACCCTTCTAATTTATAATTTACTACTATAATTAAATATATAAATATAGTAAGAAAAAGGTAGTTAGTATAGCTCTTATAAGCTACTAATAATAACTAATAAGACCTATACTATAGAAATGCTTAATAGTTTAGTAGAATTCTAAAGCACTATTATAAAGCTATATATAATAGAAATAGACCTTATAAAGAAGGATATTAAATTAGCTATTAAGTATTAAGTAGCTATTATATTAAATAACTAGAATAGAGATACTATTTATAAGGAGAAAGAGAAGAAAGATTAGGGAATAAAAAAATTTAAAAGTATTAAGATTTATTTACTAATAAAGTAGGGATATAAAAGGCCTTAAAAAGTGCCTATAGCTACTTATACTATAAATAGTAAGGAGAATTATATAGTATTCTCCTAAACTCTTATACTATTTAGATATACTACTAACTAAGGTATACTTAGAAGTACTTATAATAAAGGTAGCTATTTAAAGATTTTTTTAGTAAACCTAAATAATAATAAAAAATTCTCTTTTTTAAAATTAACTTAAAGAAAGAAGGGGAATTTCTTTATATTATTCTTCCCTAAAAAAGGTCTAAAAATAGGTAGTTTAGTAAGTAATTTATTAACTTTATTATTACTAAATACTTAGTAATAGCTAACTTATTAAGCTATAGGTGCTTTATATATTACTTAATAGTATAAAGAGAGAAAGAGAGATATATAAAAAAAAGAGGCTTAAAAGAAAGGTTTTATAGTACTAGGGATAGAAAGGTAATAAGAGAAGGGTTTTAAAAAGAAATTCTATAAGCTAACTACCTTCCTTATAGCTAAAGAAAAAGATAATTTCTAGCTTATAATTAACCTTAAAAAAGAGGGTAAAATTAGTAATAAAGGTAAGCCCTTTACTAAGTTAAATAAAAAGAAAATTAATACTTTACTAAATTAGAAAGTATTTAAATTTATTACCTTTAACTCTTAATACTATAGTAAGTATTATTTCTTTAATTCTTATATAATTAGAGAGATTAAAGGTAAAGAAACTAATATACTATATAAAAAATTAAGACTTATAATCTAAGGCTATAGTAATAATAATAAAGGTATAATCCTTATATAATCTCCTATAATCTAGAGAGCTAGCTAATAGCTTATTATAACTTTAGCACTATTATTAGTAAAAGAAAAGATCTCCTTATAGCTTTAAGATATTATATAAGTATATATATAGTTATAGACTGCTCTTAATAGGCTAATAATTATAAGACTGCCTTAATAAATTACTTACTTATATTTTATAAATATAATTATAGAAGTTATTAAGCTATTATATAGAATTATAAAGGTAGGTACCTATTAGTAGGTAACCTATATAAAATACTACTAGAAGAAACTTATAATAACTATATTAAGCTATAATCTATACCTACTTATTATATTAGAGAAAAATCCTAACTTTAGCATTATTAGTATATAAACTAATAATATTTTAAGCCTTAGTAATAATATATTTTATAAGAGGGAAGAGGTTAAATTAAAAAATATAGGATTCCTTATAAAACTAAAGCTATAATTAATAGCTAAGGAACCCCTTATTTTTAATAGTTATATTCTCTTATAACTTACTAATAGTATTATTAAAGTTAAGTAAAAAGGCTAAAATAAAAAGCTAGTAATAGTTATACTTAATTAATTAACTACTAAGCCTAAATATATAAGGTAATAAGCTTATAAAGTATATATCTTAATAATTTACTAGCCTAAAGCTGCTTTTAACCTCTTAATTATAGTATAAGCCTAAAAACCTAATTAAACTAATGTAAATAACCTTAATAGAAGAATCTAATAGCAAATTAATAATTATAACTATAGAATCTAATATATTCTATTAGACCTTTTATTAGTAGCATTATATATATTTATTAATAGTTCTTTTATAAATAATAAAGACCTAAGTTTATAAATTAGGTTTATAATAATCCTTAATAATAAAAAAAAGAGTAGTAGTAATGCTAAATTTAACCTTTATAGGAATATTATTATATATAGCTTCACTAAAAGTAAAAGAGTTATAAGAAGTGCTCTTATATCTAAGCTATATAGAATAGTATAAGATATAAATATTACCTATATAGTAAGCACTATATTAAATATAATTACTAAGAAGCTATAAATACTACTAATTCTAATAATTATCTATACTAACTCTTTTTTATTATATAAATATCTTATAAAGTTAGGTATAATAAAGAAAAAGAGACTAATAATTAATATTATAGCCCTTTATTAATTATATAAGAGGCAAGAGACTATAGAGATCTAATAAATTAAAAGGGATAATAATATTATAAATATTATAATAAAGGTAATGCTAAATAAGGCCCTAAAAGGATTTATTAATAAAAATAAGGCTTAAATTTATATAGAAAAATAGGTAAGAAGGGAAGCATTAAATAAGGAAATAAATAATATTAGAAACATTAAATAATAAGAGAGAATTAGAGTTATTAAGTTAGGTAATTAACTTAGTATAAAGCTAGCTAATTAGAATTACTCTTTCTAACTAAGAGATTTACTTATATTTACTTTATTTAATTTTTATTTTTATATATTTTTTTAGCTACTTTTTAAGTAATTTCTCTTTTTTAATAAAAAGAGAAAATTTATAAGTATTAGAATTACTCCCTTATAGAGTAACCTTAGTATAGCTAAAATAGATATATATAATCCTATTAGCTACACTAAAGAGGGTATGGGGTAATGTAATAGCCTATAGCCCTATATATATATACCTTTGCCTATAATACTATAGGTAGCTAGATTCTAAATATCTATATACTATAACTTTTAACCTTATTTTTTGTGCCCTTTTTATAGTACTGCTTTAATTTACCCTGCCCAGTAAAAACCAACAATAACTTTAACTATTTTTTTAAGTATTTAAATACTATATATATAAACCCTTACTAGAAAAAAAAAGCTATTTCTAAGCTTAATTAACTTAAATAATACTTAAATAAACACTTTATAGACTTTTATATTTATTTTAAGTAAAAGTAAATTCTTATAAAAGGAATTAATTAAGCTAATATAATTAAGCTTATAAAGCTCTATACTATACTTAATAAATAAATAAGGGACTATTATATTAGGTAAAATATACTATATATAGACTATAATACTATAATAACTTATTACTATAGTATTACTCTTAACCTTAACTTTTATTATTTAAAAAAGAGAGCTAAGGCTTATTATTATTAGCTTCTAGGCTATAATATTAAAAGAAATATTATAATAATAGGTATTAACTTAATAGGCTTTTATACTATATTTAGTGCCTCTTAATTAAAGAAAGGCTTTACTTAAAAATATACCTAATAGGTATTACCTAAAATAATAAAATAATAAAGAGCTAAGAATTAATACCTATAATATAGAGATATAGAATACTATATATTTAACTACTATATACTTTTACTTTATTATTTTATTTAAGAGATTAATATTTAGATTTATAAAGTCTTTAATAAAGAAATAAAGTAAAAAAAGGTAAAAAAAATAATTTCTTAGTATAAGTCTTTATAAAGGGGGTAATAATAGCTATATTATAAATACTTATATATACTTAAATAATATAGAAATAAACTATAGAAATATTAAAAAAAATATAGAAATACCTTCCTTTTTACTTTTAATTCTTTATAATAGTTTTTTTTTTTAATAGTATAAGTAAATAATAAATATAATAGTTTTATAGCTATAAGTAAATATATAGCTTAAAAGTATAGCTTTCTATATATCTCTTTTATATAACTATACTTAGTTTAAATAGCTATAGAGATTATACTATAACCTTTATATAACTTTAGCTAAGCGCTATAAGTTATATATATAATATACTTTTAAGTAGATATTAATAGCTAGTTATTTCTAGTCTTTATTTATATTATTTTAAGGCTTATATATAATTATATTTTAGGGTTACCTTAGCTTACCTAAAATAATATTATATTATATATAAAAAAGTAGTTACTAACTATAGAAATATAGAGTAATTTCTAAGTCTATGCTTTTAACTAAAGAACTATAAAATACTTTATATATATAATTCTAGAATTAATCTATACTACCTTAGTTTATAAAGTAAAGAAAATAAGGATATTAATATAGCTTTTAGCTATAAGCTTAAAAGAGATTAATACTATTTTATTAGTATTAATAATACCTAACCTAGCACTTATTAGTAACCTTATATTTAAGCTTTTACTATAGCTATATAACTTTATTAACCTTTTTAATAAAGCTAAGGCTAATACTCTACCCCTTTATAGAAATAAATTAAATTATTATATTAAGCTATAGTAAGGTAAGAATAGCTTTATTTAGAAGCTTCTATAGGCCTCTCTTTATAATATACTATATAATTACTTATTAAAAATATAGAAATAAATTATTAACCTTATAAATAAGGGCTAAATTAAAGCCTTCTCTTTTATAGCTATAATACTAATACTTTTAATAAAGAAAGTAAGAGAAGAGTAGTAGTTTTATATAAACTACTATACTCTTAATAAAATTATAAATTAAAACTACTACTCCCTTTTATTAATAAAAGAAATACTATATTCCCTAGCCTATATATACTAGTTTATAAAGCTTAATATTTAAGTAGTATTTTATAGATTATATATTATAAAGGGAAATAAGTACCTTATTACTTTTTATACTAGGTTTAGCCTCTTTAAGTAGCTAGTATACTTTTTTAGCTTAATTAATACCTTAGTAACTTTTTAGTAATATATTAATAAAGCACTAGAAAATATATTAGATAACTATACTATAGCTTACCTTAATAATATCCTTATTTATATAAGTAAATTATAATAGAATTATATATTCTATATATAAAAGGTTCTTAAATATCTATATTAAGCTAGTTTAAACTTTAATATTAAAAAGTATAGCTTTACTATAAAGAAGGTTAAATACTTAGGATTTATTATTTAGGTAGGCTAGGCTCTATACCCTAACCCTAAGAAAATTACTACTATTTATAACTAAGAATCCCTTAAATATATATAAAAGGTATAAAGTTTTCTTAAATTTATAAACTTTTACTATAAATTTATACTAAACTTTACTATAGTTATTAAACTACTCTTAGCTTTAATAAAAAAAGATATACTTTTTTTATAAATAAATAAATATAAAGCTACTTTTTAGTAGCTAAAAAATATATTTATTATTTACTTTATTTTAATATAATAAAATTCTAATTAAAATATAGTAATTAAGTTTAATATATTAAGTAAAGTATTAAAAGGCTATCTTTTATAGTAAAATATTAAAGGTATTCTTTACTTAATAGTATACTACTTTACTTACCTTATATTAATTAAGAAAAATTATACTATTTATAATAAAGAGCTACTAAGTATTATATTTTACTTTAAGGTATAGTTAGCTAAGCTATATAGAGTAGTATAACTATTTATAATTTTAATAAACTATAAGAACTTAAAGTATTTTATAGTACTATAGATTATATTTAAGTAATAAGTATAATAAGTAGAGTTCTTATCTATTTTAACTATTATTTATAATACTACTTAGAGATATAAGCCTCCTACTCTAATATACTTTTCTAATAAAAATAAGATATATAGAATAAGGCTTTACTCCCTTAATATATTCTTTAGCTTTTAATAATTTTATATATTATTAATATAATAAAATACTAATTAGGCTCTATATATAAGGACTTTATATTATATAATTTATTATTACTATTAAGATAAAGAACACTACCTTTAGGCTAATATATCTTTACTAATAATTATATAGCTAACTTATAAAACTAAGGTATTATATTAAATAAGTCCTACTAAGCTAAGCTAAATAATATTTTATATAGCTTAAAGAGCTTTTTTAATACTACTACCTTATAATAATAAATTACTAAGTATATAACTAATACCTATAAAGCACTCTCCTTCTATAGCTATTTTTAGGTGCTAAAGTATAAGCTACTTATAATATAGTTAATTTAATATTTTTATAACTTATTAATACTTAGCTACTTAGGGAAGAATACTATCTTTTAAGCTTTATATTAAAAGTACTATTAAAATAGTATATTTACTAATATAGCCTATTATATATATAATTATTATTACTATAAAAAGTAAAAAACCTAATACCTATAGTAGGGCTTACTTTAACTAATTCTAGCTTTAAATAAATACTAGTTTTAAATATTTATAGACTTTATAACTAATTTACTAATAAAAAATAAAATAAAGCCTAAATACTTTATAGTAATTACTAACTAGCTCTTTAAGTATATTTAGCTAGAGGTAATAGTAAGTATAAATACTCTAGCTTATACTAAATATTTTCTTTACTATTAATAGTAGTTTTATAGCTTTCCCTTTTAAATTATATTAAACTAAGGCTTAAACTAAGTAAGTAAATTCTAGTTATTTTTATATAATCTTACTAAGGTATAATATTTAATATTAATAATATACTACCTATAAACTAATAGTAGTACTAAATATATTAACTAAAAGGTATAGGCTATTCTTTACATAGTTATAGCTTTTTTATAGTATAACTAATTTAATTACTTACTTACTTATTAACTTATACTTAATAATAAAATCTTATTTATAATAGAATTATTAGCCTATATAGTGCTTTATAGCTTTAATATTAATTTAGTCTAATATATACTAGCTTTAGTTAAAAGCTTTATATCCTTAAAGAGGTAGGTAACCTTATTTCTTAAATATATATATAAAGGTATATAACTTATATAAGCTACTATTAACTTTATATAATAATACTAGTAAAATATAGCTAATTAATTATAGTATTTAGCTAAGTAATATTAAGTAAGTAACCTTATTATTAAGTACTAGTTATTATTTTTTTATTTTTAATAATTTAAAAAAAAAAGGGTTTATTATAAGTAATAAAACCTATTAAGATTTTAAGTATAGGCTTAAGCTATAGCTAGTTTTTATTAAAAATAATAAATAGTTTTTTTTTATTATATACTACTTTTAATAATATTATAGGGTTTTAAAGAGCTAAGTATAATTACTTTATTATAGTATAAGGTTTTATAAAAGATAGTAATAAGTATAAAGCTAAAAGCTAAAGTTAAGGTAATAAACTACTACTTAGTAATAGCTTATAAGTTAATAAACTACTTTATATAGTTTTAAAAGTCTTAAATTAATATAATTTTAGTGTAATAGATTCAAGCTAGAAGCTCGGATCCTTAGGACCTAGGAGAGGGGCAACATAGCGGCATAGCTAGGCAAGGTAACGGCCTAACGCTAGCGCTATTACATAAGAAGGGCTAGCCCTTTAGCCTTTATCCTTTTTAAAAGAGCTAAAAGTAATACTTTTTTAGCTTTTTCTTTTTCTATAAGAATAATATTACTACTATTAACGCTAGACTATAGCAGCCTCTAGGCTAGTCTATAATAAATATTATTCTTTTAAAAAATAGATTTATAATAGAGATAGATTAACTATAATTTATTAGCTAAGAGGCTTAATAGTAGCTAATAGAGGAAGTCTGCTAATTATATAACTTAGTAGCATAGTAAGACATATAAATTAGAGAGCTATAGCGCAATATAACTATAGCTACCTCTTAACTTTTATAGGAAAATGCCTTAAAAGCTAGTTAGGGCCCTAAGGCTAGGAAACCTAAGCATAAACCCCTTTTTATAGGGATTACTTATAATAAAAATAAGTCCTTATTTAAGGCATAGTGGAGTCTTATAGTCTATAAGCTAGTAGTAAACTAGGACTTTATTAGTAACTACTATAACTAATAGTTCTTTATTTATTAAAACCTATCTTTATAGGTCTAAGCCTAGGTTATACCCTTCTTTAAGCTTAGAGCTAATTTTAACTATAACTCTCTTTACTTTCTAAACTACCTTTTAAGTATATATACTAACCCTTACTAATAAAAGCGCGCTATTTTAGAACTTAATTAGCTTTATTAGTATTAAAATAAAGGCTTTACTAACTTTTATATCTACTTTAAGTAGAAACTAGCCTTAGCTAGAGGCATTCCCTAGGCTAATACTATAAAACTAGCTAAGCTCTATATAGCTTTAAATAAGTATATAAGGAATTATTATATTAAATAAAATATATTCTATATAGACTACTCTATAGCTATTAAATATTATTATAGTATTACCTTAGACTTAGACTTCTATAAGCTTAAGAACTATACCTAAAGCCTTTACTATTATAAGCTAGGCTAGGACTAGGATAGTAATATAAAAATATTAGGGGTAAATACTATAGCCTTTAGCTTTAGCTAGTTAGAGTATAATAAAAAGGGAAAATAAGTAGTCTAGGCTATAGAGGCAGTCTATAACTAATAGTATAAGGCTAACTAGTGCCTATACTATAGCTCTATAGCATACTATATATAGGGATATACCTTACTTTTAGCTATATACCCTATATAGTAGGGTAGGGGTATTTATCTCTTATAAGGTCCCTTAATAAGGGAAGTTTTAATACTAAAGGATTTTAACTTAAAAAAAGGCTTCCCCTTAGCTTAAGGCTTAGTAAAGGGGAATATAGTAATAGGTAAAATTATAAAATACTATATATAAATAACTTAAAGGATAACTTCTTTTAAATTAAGAATTAAATAAAAATATAACTATTTCTTCTCCCCTTTTTATATAATAATTTTATATTTTTATTTATATAGGTAAATAGTAGGTGTAATAGTTTTACTACTATAAGTAAAGGGGTAATAGTTTAGTTAAGCTTTATACCTATATTATTTTATTATTTATAGTTTATTATAATAGTAGTAAAGGTAAAGCATTATAGCTTTAATCTAGAACTAGTTCTTATTACTTACTAAGTTTAGTTTACTATAAACTTAAATAGGTAGTTATTTCTAATAATAGTATATATTATATAAAGACTTACCTATAATTATGTTTTAAGCTTACTATAGTTAGCCTATTATAATATTAATTTATATATATTAGCCTAAGAACTATAGGTATAGTTATAGAGCAGCCTAGTAGTATATATAGCTATAGTTTAGAGTGTAAAGTATTCTATGCTAAATATCCTAGGCTTAGTTTATATAGGTCTTATTTATTAAGCTTAAAAGATAGTTAAATTAAATACCTATTTTATAGCTATAAGCCTATAAAAGATTATATTAATTCTAGCCCTTACTATAATAGAGCTAGAGGCTATTTAGCTAGAAAATATTCTCCTAAAGGATTTATATAACTTTATAGATTTCTTTTAAAAGGAGAAGGTAAGCATACTTCTACTACACTAGGGGCCTATAAACTACTATATTTAGCTATATTATTGCTCTAATAGCTTACTGCTAGAGCTTTTATAGGCTCCCCTATATAATATACCTTATAACTAGCTATTAGAGATTTATAAATAAATTATAAACTTAATAAATAAGGGCTAGATTTAAGTATTATTTTTATCTATAGTAGTACTAGTTCTTTTTATTAAAAGAGCTAGGGGTAGCTAGCAGTTTTATATAGACTATAAAGCATTAAATTAAATTACTAATTAGGATTATTACTCACTACCCTTAATTAAGGAAACCCTATACTTACTTATAGAAGTATATTAGTTTATAAAGTTAAATATTTATATAGCCTTCTATAAATTATATATAGCTAAAGGTAATAAATACCTAATAGCGTTCTAGACTTAGTTTAGCCTATTTAAGTAGCTTATTTATCTATTTAGTCTTACTAAAGCCCTAATAATATTCTAGTGCTATATTAATAGTGCCTTAGGAGATATATTAGGTAATTATACTATAGTATACCTAGATAATATCTTAATTTATACTATTAAGTTATAAAAAGATTATATTTACTAAATAAGAGATATTCTAAGTAGGCTCTATATAGCTAGCCTTAACTTAGATATTAATAAGTATAGCTTTAGTATTATAAAAGTAAAGTACTTAGGGTTTATTATAGAGATAGAATATTATATATACTTAAACCTAGAGAAGATTATAGTAATTTATAACTAGGTAGCGCTAATATAACTATAAAGAGTGTATAGCTTTATTAAATTTATAAATTTTTATTATAACTTTATTCTAAACTTCTTAAACTTAGCTAGCCCTCTCCTAGCTTTAACTAAAAAGGGAGCCCCTTTTATATAGTTAGTAGAGTATAAGGTAGTATTTTAAGCCCTAAAAGCTATATTTATCTTATACTCTATTTTATAGTAGTAGGACCTAAATTAGGATATAGTTTTAGAAGCTAACTCTTCTAGTAAAGCAATTAGCAGTTGCCTTTTCTAAATATCTTTTAGTAGTATACTACACTTAGTTATATATTACTCTATATAGCTTATACTAGTATAAAGAAACTATACTATTTATAATAAGAAACTACTTATAGTTATAAGCTATTTTAAGGTATAGTTAGTGGAGTTATAAAGTGTTTAGTAGCTATTTATAATTTTTATAGACTATAAGAACTTAGAGTACTTTACTACCCTAAGGGAGATATTAGAATACTAAGCCTATTAGGTAGAGACCTTATTTTTATTTAATTTCTACTTATATTACTACCTAGAATCTTAAGCTAACTAACTAAATGCTCTTTCTTAATAAAAGTAAGATAAGTCTACCTCTCTATAGACCCTCCTACTAATTATATAGCTAGTTTAGCTCTATTATATATAGTTAGCTAGCCCTACTACTAGCTCCCTTATAGAGCTAATACTAGACTAACCTTAGGTTACTAGCTTATCCTAAAATAGGTTACTAGCTAGTGTTAAACTATTTACTAACCCTTACTTATAAAATCTTTAGGACTAAGGTATAGTATTAAATAAATTATATTAAGTAAAGTAGGAGGCTATTATATAAGGGTAATACTAATTTCCTAATATAGTATTAACTTATATATAGATTATAAACTATATACTTAGCGCTAAAGGTATGCTTTAGTTCTATAGCTATCTTTAGGTTCCTTAGTTTAAACCCCTTATTATAACCTTAATTAAATAGGTCTATAGCTTACCTATACTAAGCTATTTTAGTAAGAATATAATATTTTAAGCACTTATTTAAAACTATTACTAGGATAGCTTATTAGTAAATATAGTATATTATATTTATTACTACTACTATTATAGGGAATAGAAAAGTTATTAGTTATATTAGGGCTTACTTAAGCCTATTCTAGCCCTAAACTAATATTAGTTATAGATTTTAGTGGATTTTATAACTAACTTTCTAGCACTAAATAATGCTATACTATAGTTCCTTATAGTTATTATAGACTAGTTATCTAAATATATTTAGTTAGAGGTAATAATAATAATAGTAGTAAAGAAGTATACTAATTAGTTTAAGCATTATTAGTAATAGTTCTATAGCTTCCTTAAGTAAATTATATTAAATTAGAGGTTAAATTAGGTTAGGTAGTTCTAGTTAATACTTTATATACTAGTTAGTATAGAATAACTTCTCTCTACTACCCACTACTTCTAAATAGATAATAGTATAGAATAAGTAAACTAAGAAGTATAGGCAGTGCTATAGGTTATAGTAGGCTTTTTATAAATAAATTAGCTAGACTACCTTTTAGTATATTAGTTAGCATTAAATAATTATATATTAATAGTCACTAGGCTTAGTACTAATAAGGCTATTTATAGATATAACCTAGATCTTATTTAGCCTATATTTAAAGGGGACCTAGTAACCTTAACTATATCTTCTAAGGCTTAAGCCTCTCTCTTTCTAGAATACCTTTATAAAGGCATAGCTCTAACCTAGGCTACTATTAACTTTATTTAGTAGTAGTAGTAGAATACTACTAATTAGTTACACTACCCTATAGAATAATTTTATATTAGTAATATAGTTTAGTTAAGTTTATATAATATTAAGATAAATTACCCTAGCTAAAAGCTTAATTAGGTTATAGCTAAGTACTAGGTTATTACTACCCCCTTACTACTTATAGTCTAGCTTAATATACCTTATAGTATTTATCTTATATTCTATATTAACTTACTTAAATATATAGCTATAGACCCTTTACTTTTATAAATACTTTAGGACTCTTAACCTAGCTTATTTATAAATATAGAGAATAGTAACCTAGACTTATAAGAGTTCTAGGTTAAAGAAATCCTAGCTATAAAGAATATATATAGCTAAGGGCAATATTATAATATACTAGTATACTATAAGGGTTATATATAATCTATATAGAAACCCTTAGAGAATTTTAATAGTATAGTAGCACTAATAGTATATAAGTTATAATAGAGGGATGCTTAATACTATAATAGGGCTACTTTTAGGTAATTATATCTAAAATACTAGCCTACTTTATATAATTCTATTCTATTAATATATAGGCTCTTTAACTCTATATAATTCTAATATTATTCTCTTACTATATAGTTCTTAGCTAATTACTACTCTAAATTTATATAATAGTATTAAGTATATATTAAGTAGAGGTCTAATAAGGGGTAGTAAAGGGGAGGCTTTAAAGAGTAGTATTATTTTAGTTTAAATCTTTAGACTATACCTCTATATTAATATTATCTAAGGTAGCTATAGTAGTATTATTATTATCTATTTTAAATACCTTACTTATATATTACCTAGGCATAGAGTGCTAGTTTTAGAGGGAAAGAGATAGAGGTTTACTAGCTACTTAATTAAAATAATACTAATAAGTAGGTAGGAAGTAGCTAATATATAATAAAATATATATAAAATAAAGTATTACCTTAATAGCTATAATCTAGTTATTCTCTATATAATTTAACTAAGTTATATATTTTAGTGTAATACTATTAATATTATATTACTTACTTAGTAGTAGAAGGGATGCTAAGTTAAAATAGAAAATAGGGGTAGTTAGTAATAATAAGGTAGAGAGAGGTGTTCCCTTTAGGGGCAGTAAATTAACTATCTTATAATCTATAAATAATAGGTTTAGTGCCTTTCTAATACTATTAGTAATAAGGTTAATTATAATAGGAGCCTTACTAGTATTAGTTCTCTTAATAGTAATAGAGGGAATAATAGAATTAAATAATATAGGGGACTTTATATATATAGAACTAGAATAAAGCATATTAATATAATACTAGAGTTAACTAAGGAAAGGGGTATTTATACTATAATTAATAGGGGCTAGTAGCTTAATAATAAAGTTAATATAGCTAAGCTTACTTACTATTAGTATATTCTCTTAGAAGAGGTAGTGGAGATCTTAACTAATATATTTCTAATATTAATGCTTTTAATAATTACTCTATATTACCCTTTATACTATAGTAATAGCTAGGTTAATATTAATATAAGGTAAATAGCTAGGGATATCTTTTTAAATAAAGGGGTTATTAAAAACTACTATACCTATAGAGAATAAGTTAGCTATATTTACTAGAGTAATTATACTAAAAGGGATAAAATATAGTATCTCTATACTAAAGAGATTAAAAATAAGTAAAGAATATATAGAACTACTTAGTAATACTAAAAGCTAAAGGTATAAAAAAAAGGGAGTAAAGGTTCTAAACTACTAAGGTAAGTATATAGCTAAAGACTTAGGGTTAGGATATAAGGGTAATATTAAATTAATTATATTATAAAGGCTTACCCTAGAACTAAATAATAGTAATATTATAAATAGCTATAGAGTCTATATAGTAGTAGTAATAATTAGTGTAAACTTAGTAATAAGCTATATAAAAAACTAAATACTTATAATATTTATAGGTAATAGCCTAGTATTACTCCCTAAGAAAGGCTAAGTATATCTATAGTATAGGAGTTAAAGAGTATACTTAATATTA
The DNA here is from genome assembly GCA_018360255.1 of Claviceps maximensis. Lineage (NCBI taxonomy): Eukaryota > Fungi > Ascomycota > Sordariomycetes > Hypocreales > Clavicipitaceae > Claviceps > Claviceps maximensis. Next base: position 36,933 of record SRPZ01000235.1, read on the forward strand.
GCTACTATAAACTTAACTATACTAAGTATAGTTAGGGGTAAGGGAGTAAATAATATAGTAATTAGCTACTTCTTAAAGTAAATAGTAATAGTATTATAGCTAGGTTATAATATAGATTATTAATTAAAAGTATTAGTAGCTAGCTTTAACTTAAGTTCTTAAAGGGCTTAATTAGTAGTAATAAAAGTATTTAACTACTACTATAACTAGTATAGTATTAAATATTAAGTAAAGAGAAATAGTATTTAAATATACCTTCTCTTACTTAGCTAGCATAGCCTATAAGTATAGCCTTAGCTATATTTATAGAAATACTTACCTTTCTATATAGCATTAAGTATATATAGTAAATATACTAAGGTAGCATTATTCTCCTTATCTAAGTCCTTATTATTAGAGTTCTTAATATATATATATCTACCTAAGGTATACTATAGTATAGGAGGAGGGGGGGGGGGAAGCTTATTTAATAGCTTTAATAGATTTATATTAATAAAAGGGGAGGGGGGGGGATAAGGTATAAAAAAAGTAATAATAGTTTAATAATAAAGTTATAGTAAAAGGGTAGAGAAAGAGAGGGAGATTATTAAGAAATAAAGGGAGACTAAGGGTATATAATAATAGGGAATTAAAAATAAGGGAGAGAGGGGGGGGGGAAATAAACCTTTTATATTTAGGGATATTTCTAAGTAAGGGGAGGGGAGTAATTAAGAATATTATATAGGTAATCCTTATTAGATCTTAGTCTGCACTATTTTTAGATATCTACTATTTTCTTATTTATTTTCCTTTCCCCTAATTAGTAGGGTCTTCCCTTTTTAGCATTTCTGCTCTCTTTTAGCGTTTGTTTTACTCTTTTTATTTATTCTATAATATTATAATTAGTAATACGCCCCTTTTATAGCTTAGGTTGCCTATAGCTAGCGGCGTAGCAAGCTTTATTAATAGTTAGCTAGTAATACTGCTATGCTAAGGCTAAGTAACCTAGGAAGTAAGGAAAAGGGGGGGGGGGGGCTCTATTTAAAGAGTTATATACTAATAGGGGTTTTACCTAAGCATGCAATAGATAGGTTAAGACTATACTATTAGTAGGTAGGTAGGCTAGTAATAGATTGCTAGTAGTTCTAGGCTCTAGGGGGGGGGGGGCCTTAGAGAGGGAGGCTATATAATAGATTTAAGCTAGAAGCTTAAATCCTTAGGACCTAAAAGAGGGGTAATATAGCAGTATAGCTAGGCAAGGTAATAGCTTAATGCTAGCGCTATTATACAAGAAGGGCTAGCTCTTTAGCCTTTACCCTTCTTAAAAAAGCTAAAAGTAATACTCTTTTAGCTTCTTTTTCTTCTATAAGAATAATATTACTACTATTAACGCTAGACTGCAGCAGCCTCTAGGCCAGTCCATAACATTTAGTTACTTTTTTATTATTATTAGCTAGGGTTATAATAGTCTTAATAGTAAGGTCCTACTTTATTATATTTATTATATTATAAGTAATATAATAAATAATAAAGTAAGTAGTAAAGATTTTCTTTTCTTAAAAGTAAAGCCTTTTTACTACTTAGTATATTATATAAAAAGTTTATAGGCTATATTTATAGTTAAAGAACTTATTTTTTATAGTATAGTTATAATAAAACTAGTACTCTATATACTTCTATATAACTAAAGTATATTTCTTATTTTCTAATTTTAATACTACTTTATAATAGCCTATAACTTTATAGCTAAAGCTAAAGGGATTAGAGGGGGGGAAAGGTATATTAGTAGTAGCTAATATATTTACTAAATTAATAAATTAGTATAATAATAACTAAGAATATTAAGGTATAATATACTAGCTTCTAATAGAAGTTATTATAGTATTAGACTTAGTTATAGCTATTACTTAGTAAAATATAAAAAAATAAGGGTAATTAAATTAAATAAAGGATTTATATTATTAATATAAGGGTTTTAATAATAATAAAGAAAAAAAAGAAGGATAAAAAATATATAAAATAGAGTTATATTTATATATATAAGTAAGGGTAAGAAAGTATAGTTATATAGTTAAAGGGAGGGCTAGGGACTATATTTATAACTAAATTTACTACTAATTATATATTTATAATATTAATACTTATAATAGTAGATTTTATATTAAATTACTTTATAAATTAAGACTATATAAATATATAGTAGTAATAAATTAAGAAGTAGTTTTAAATTAGGGTTTAGGGTCTTACTATCTTACTTTAAATATTAATTACTATAGAAATATAAGTAAAAAAGAGGCTATATAATAAATTTAAGCTTAATACTTAAATCTAAGCTAAAGCCTAAATAAAGCTATAGTAATAGTAAGTTATATAACCTTAAAGTATATATAAAAACCTAGATATATTAGAGAAGAAGTCTTACTAGTAAAGGGAAGGAGCCTTTTTTCCTTATAGTTAATAATAACTCTATTATTACTAAAAAGCAGTTACCTTCTAGGCTAGACTATAATAGTAATAAAGGGAATAATAAGCTTAGATAATATAAGGAATATTATATATATAGAACTAAGGTAAGGTATATTAATATAATACTAAGAATAACTAAGAAAAGGGGTATTTATACTATAGTTAGTAAGGGCTAGTAGCTTAATAATAAAATTAATATAGCTAGGCTTACTTACTATTAGTATATTTTTTTAAAAGGGATAGTAGAGATTTTAACTAATATATTTCTATTATTAATGCTTTTAATAGTTACCTTATACTACCCTTTATATTATAATAATAGCTAGGTTAATATTTATATAAAGTAAATAGCTAGGGGTATCTTTCTAGGTAAAAAGGTTATTAAAAACTACTATATCTATAGGGAATAGATTAGCTATATTTATTAGGGTAATTATATTAAAAGGGATAGAATATAATATCTTTATATTAAAAAAGTTAAAAATAAGTAAAGAATATATAGAGCTACTTTATAATACTAAAAACTAAAAGTATAGAGGAAGAGGGGTAGGGGTTTTAAATTATTAAGGTAAGTATATAGCTAAAGACTTAGGGTTAGAATATAAAAGTAATATTAAATTAATTATATTATAGAAGCTTACTTTAGAACTAAATAATAGTAATACTATAAATAGCTATAGAGTTTATATAGTAGTAGTAATAATTAGTATAAACTTAGTAATAAGCTATATAAAAAACTAAATACTTATAATATTTATAAGTAATAGCTTAGTATTACTCTCTAAAAAGGGTTAAGTATATTTATAGTATAAAAGGTAGAGAGTATACTTAATATTAGCTACTATAAACTTAACTATATTAGGTATAGTTAGAGATAAAAGGGTAAATAATATAATAATTAGCTACTTCTTAAAGTAAATAGTAATAGTATTATAGCTAGGTTATAATATAGGTTATTAATTAAGAGCACTAGTAGCTAGCTCTAACTTAGATTCCTAAAGGGCTTAACTAGTAATAATAAAAGTAGTTAATTACTACTATAACTAGTATAGTATTAAATATTAAGTAAAAAGAAATAGTACCTAAATATACCTTTTTTTACCTAGCTAATATAGCCTATAGGTATAGCCTTAGCTATATTTATAAAAATACTTACCTTTCTATATAGTATTAAGTATATATAGTAAATATACTAAAGTAATATTATTCTCCTTATTTAAGTTATTATTATTAAAGTCTTAAATATATATATACCTACCTAAAATATACTATAATATAAAAGAAAAGGGAAGGAAGAGCTTATTTAATAGCTTTAATAAATTTATACTAATAAAAGAAGGGAGGAAATAAAGTAAAAGAGAAGTAATAATAGTTTAATAGTAAAGTTATAGTAAAATAGTAAAAAAAAGAGAGAAAGATAGTTAAAAAAAAAGAAAGACTAAGAATATATAATAATAAGAAATTAAAGGTAAAGGAAGAAGGGGGGGGAAATAAATCTTTTATACTTAAAGATATTCTTAAGTAAGGGGGGGGGGAGTAATTAAGAATATTATATAGGTAATTCTTATTAAATCTTAGTCTATACTATTTTTAAATATTTACTATTTTTTTATTTATTTTCCTTTCCCTTAATTAGTAATAAATTACCTTTATATACTTAGTTAGTGCTAATTTTACTAATATTTTTTATAGGGTTTTTCCTTTTTTAGTATTTTTACTCTTTTTTAGTATTAGTTTTACTCTTTTTATTTATTTTATAATATTATAATTAGTAATATATCCCTTTTATAGCTTAGGTTGCCTATAGCTAGTAGTATAGTAAGCTTTATTAATAGTTAGCTAGTAATATTACTATACTAAAACTAAGTAACTTAGAAAGTAAGGGAAGAGTATTATTAAGAGAGTTATATACTAATAGAGGTTTTATTTAAGTATATAATAGTTAGGGTAAGGCTTTACTATTAGTAAGCTAGTAAGCTAGTAATAAATTACTAGTATTTTAAGCTTTAGGGAGGGGCCTTAAAGGGGGAGGCTATATAATAGATTTAAGCTAAAAGCTTAGATTCTTAAGACCTAAAAAAGGGGTAATATAGTAGTATAGCTAGGTAAGGTAATAGCTTAATGCTAGCGCTATTATATAAAAAGGGCTAGCTCTTTAGCCCTTTACCCTTCTTAAAAAAGTAGGAAGTAATACTCTTTTAGCTTTTTCTTTTTCTATAAAAATAATATTACTACTATTAATACTAAACTATAGTAGCCTTTAGGCTAGTCTATAATAAGTATAATATAAAAACGCTATTTATTAATAGTAAAATTTATAAACTTACTAATAAATTTAATACTTACTTATATAAAATAAATAATACTTTAACTATTATAGTAAAGTTAGTTAAAAATTATAATAAAGCTATTATTATTTTTATTAATAACTCTATATAAATTTAGTAAAAGTATTATAGCTTATAAGCTTTTTAGGTTTTAGCTTCTCTTTCTTAGGTAGCTTCTTTATAAAATCTAGCTTTCTTTTAATAAAAACCCCCTTAGCTATTAGTAAGTTTTAACCTATTAACTAAGGACCTAACTCTAAGTAGCCTCCCCTATTCTTACTAAATTTTATATTAAAATAGTAAAAGACTGCTTTTTTAGTATAAAATAATACCCTTATTATATTTATTAAATTAATATAAGTATTAGTAAGTAAAGGTAATAAAGGCCTTTATTAGTTTTAAGTATAGTAATAAATACTTTATTACTTTTATATAATAAAGTAGCTATAATACTCTAAGTATTATTATAAATAAGCTTAATTATATTTATTTTTATACTAAAAGAAGTTTATTTTTACCTTAGTTTATTTATTATTATTTTTTACTTTTACTTTATTATATTAAGAGTAGTTTCTTAATAATTATAAAGAAAAAATATAGAAAAACTTATTATAATATAAATAATTAGTTTTATAAGAAAAGAAAGGTATAAGAATTATAAAAGACTTAAGAACTTCTAGTAAAATCCCTTATAACTAGCTTTATTTTCTAAATATAGAGAACTTATTATTACTTTACTTAACTATAAAGTTATATATAACCTTAGTATTATAAGTAAATACTTATAGTAAAGCTTATAAGAATCTAATTAACTTAGTAAAAATCTATACTTATATATATATAAGCTTTAATATACTAGCCTTAAGCTATTATAGTTAGCTATAACTACTTAGTATAATAAATTTAAGCTTAATACTTAGATCTAGGCTAGAGCCTAGATAGAGCTATAGTAGTAGTAGGTTATATAACCTTAGGGTATATATAAAGATCTAAATATATTAGGGAAAAAGTTTTACTAATAAAGGGAAGGAGCCTTCTTTTTTTATAGTTAATAATAACTTTATTATTACTAAAAAGTAATTACCTTTTAAGCTAAACTATAATAATTATTAACTATTACTTATAATACTTTATAGATAATAGAAATAGAAATAATAAATAGATTCTAACTATATAAGCCCCTTAGCTATAATAAATAAAATATAGGAATTATTATATTTATAAGAATTATTAGTATAATAAGTAATATAACTTAAAGAACTATACTAATAAATGCCTATAATAATATTTATAGTAGGACTAGCTATATTTAGTTAGGCTTTAGTAAATTCCTTTACTTAAGAGAGAGTTAAATATAAATCCCTTTTAATAAATATACTTTATAATAATAATAAGGTAGCATTTTAGGCTTAGTAAAGCCTTATAGCCTATAAACTATAGGCTAACTTAGACTTTATTAGTAATAACTATAATAAATAGTTCTTTATATATTAAAATCTTAGTCTAAAAATATAAATATAGGTTATACCCTTTTTTAAATTAAGAAATACCTTTTATTATAATTCTAACTACTTTTTTAGGTATTTTAATACTATATATATAAACCCTTACTAAAAAAAGAAAGCTATTTCTAAGCTTAACTAACTTAAATAATACTTAAATAAATACTTTATAAACTTTTATATTTATTTTAAGTAAAAGCTAGTTTTTATAAAAGAAATTAATTAGATTAATATAGTTAAGCTTATAAAGCTCTATACTATACTTTATAAATAAATAAAGGACTATTATATTAAATAAAATATATTATATATAGACTATAATACTATAATAGCCTATTACTATAGTATTACTCTTAATCTTAACTCTTACTATTTAAAAGAAAAAGCTAAGGCTTATTATTATTAACTTTTAAGGTATAATATTAAAGGGAATATTATAATAATAGGCATTAACTTAATAAGCTTTTATATTATATTTAGTACTTTTTAATTAAAAAAGAGCTTTATCTAAGAATATACTTAATAAGTATTACTTAAAATAATAAAATAATAAAGGGCTAAGGGTTAATACTTATAATATAGAGGTATAGAATACTATATATTTAATTACTATATACTTCTATTTTATTATTTTACCTAAGGGGTTAATATCTAAGTTTATAAACTCTTTAATAGAAAGGTAAAGTAAAAAAAGGTAAAAAAAAATAATTTTTTAGTATAAGTCTTTATAAAGAGA
>SRPZ01000236.1:0-43818 GCA_018360255.1 Claviceps maximensis
CCCCCCCTCGGGTAATCAAAAGTTAAAAAAAAAAAGGTAAAAAAAGATAAAAAGAAAAGACCAAAATTTCCAGATCATGAAGCCCATCCTCATTCTAGACGGCGGCCTCGGCACATCTCTCCAACAGAAATACCACATCAAATTCGGACCCTCGACGCCCCTCTGGTCGACGGATCTCGTCGTGTCGGCCCCGCACACCCTCCTCCAGTGCCAGTCCGACTTTGGCCGACTTCCCGTCGATATTCTCCTCACGGCGACGTATCAGGTCTCGGTCCAAGCCTTCAGCAACACTCGTGACTCGCACGCGTCGTTCCCGCAAGGCATTGGCGAGGCTGACATTCCTCAGTTCTTGGAACGCGCCGTGTACATTGCGGAGACTGCGACGCAGCAGCAGCAGCGACAACAACGACGACGACGACAACAAGAAGACGAACAACAAGAAGAAGAAGGAGAGCGAGATGGCCATGGCCAACGAGAACGGGAACGAGACCGAGAGCAAGAACAACGACATGATGGCGCTCGCACTACGGCGTCCGTCGCGCTGAGCCTCGGCCCCTACGGCGCAACCATGATCCCCAGCCAGGAATACAGCGGTCAGTATGACGATCAGCACAACTCGCAGGGGTCCCTTTACGAATGGCACCGGCACAGACTGGAGCTGTTCGGCAAGGTAAGAGACCTGTCGTCGCGGGTATCCCACCTGGCCATGGAGACGATCCCGCGCGTCGACGAGATCGCCGCCATGCGCAGGGCCCTGGACGCCGTTCCCGAGCTGTCGGGCGTGCCGTTCTGGATGTCCTGTTTGTTTCCCGGCGACGGCATCGACCTCCCCTCGGGCGAGACCATCCGGGAGGCCCTGCGGACAATGTTTGACGGCACCGTCGCGACCTGTCTGCCCTGGGGCGTGGGCATCAACTGCACCAAGGTGTCCAAGATCCCGTCGCTGCTCGAAAGGTACGAGGAGGCCGTGGCGGACATGGTTAGCGAGGGCATCATCGACGAGTGGCCCGTCTTGGTCTTGTATCCGGACGGGACCAACGGCGAGGTCTACAACACGTCTAAGCAGCAGTGGGAGCTGCCGCAGCACGAGCGGGATACTACGCCGGACAAGAGAAGGCCCTGGGAGCATCAGGTCGCTGACGCGGTGAGGACCACGCAGTCGCGTGGCAAGTGGAAGCAGATTGTCGTTGGAGGCTGCTGCATGGCCAACTCCGAGGACATTGCACGACTGCGCGACATTCTACTCTGACGACCTTGGCATTGACGGACAGACAGCCTTGCTCGTTGGCCTGACGAGATTGCTCATGAATAGCCGGTTCTCTCTACCTACCAATGTATGTATGTGTCGGGTACTAGTAGTTAAGACAGCTAGCTGAGCTAGTTTGGCGAAATACACACACCTGCTCATTTGCTGTAGTATTTTCCCCCCTCTTTTGTTTGGTTTTTCGTCTTTTTTTTTTTCATCCCATATATATATATATATATCGTGTCAACGAGTATGCTACTCGCCGCCCAAGTACGGCCAGTTCGCAATCCGTACCACCAGCAAACAGCCGGTCTTCACCACAAAAAAAAACAAATTCCTTCCAAACGATCCTTCCCACAGGGAACAACACCTGTATTCTCGATACAATCGGCTTTCCCATCGACCCCAGCCGCCGCCAGCTGCTGCAGCAACCAGAGGCTGCAAAGCTGGTAGAGATGATTCTCACCCAGCAAAAATGCCCAGGGGTACCCCCCACCTTTTGGCCCTTCCTTCCCACCAAATGCTTTTCTCCCTCTAACCCCAACATCCATCCATCCACCAGGCAGCAAGAGCGCCCATTTTTCCTTTCTCTGAGCAGCTTTCAATCTCCGTCAATGTGCATTCTTGCCCTGCCGTCCTCTGTCAAAGCACAAATCGCAAAGCCAGACACTAAAGACCCGGAGCTAAACGCCTAAACGGGGAAAAGAAAAAGAGAGAAAAGAAAAGGAGAAAAGAAAAAGAGAGAAAAGAAAAGGAGAAAAAAAAATGTCCCCCAAAGTCATCATCGTTACCGGAGCTAGTAAGGGCCTCGGCGCCGCCATGGCAAGATATCTCCTTGGCCAGTCTCATAACCTTGTTCTGGCTGCCCGCTCGGCTGAGCCTTTGGAATCCATGAAGAGGGCTCATCCCGGACAGGTCGAGTATGTAGCTGGCGACATGACTGATTCCAAGGTAATAACGAATGCATTCAGACGGACATGTCTACATATCTCTCCAGCGAGTTTCGCCCAAAAAGTTGTGCCAGACGGGACATTGATTCCAAGTTTTCGCAATCGAGGCTGCTCGGGTTTAAACATCCAGTGGACGTCGGCTAATTGATTTTCGCCATGGACCAGATGCCAGAAAAGCTCGTCAGCTTGGCCGTCAAAGCGTTCGGTCAGCTGGATGGACTTGTCCTGAACCATGGACTGCTTGTGTCGCAAAAACTCGACAATTTCTCCGCTGACGAGTTTAAAACCGTCTACAATGTGAACGTCTTTAGTTGTGTGGAAATGGTAAGACATGAGCCCAAATTGAAGAGGAAATATCATCAAAAGTTTTTTAATGTGCCTATATCATCTACGTCTTTCTATGTTTGCTTCACGCTAACTCGGCACAGGCCCAAGTTGCGATTCCCGAGATTCGTAAAACTAAAGGCTGCATTCTGTGGGTATCGTCTGGCGCAGCCAGGAGGGCATACCAGGGATGGAGTGCCTATGCATCATCCAAGGCAGCCATCAACTCGTTGTCGACGTGTCTAGCATTTGAAGAAAAGGAAATTACAAGCCTCACAATCGAACCTGGGAGAGTAGACACAGACATGCAGACACAAATTCGCTCCGCAGGCAAGGACTCCATGGACAAGACGCAGTTCGACGACTTCGTCGACACATTCGCGCAGGGACAACTGTTAAGGCCCGAGCAACCTGGAAATGTCATGGCGAGATTCGTGGTGAATCCTGACAAGACGTTGAGTGGCCAAAATTTAAAGTGCGTTCTCATACTCCTCAACGTTCCGTTGCATGTGTCACTAACGAGACGGCCAGATGGAACTCACCTGCATTGTTGCCATACCAGGGTTGATAACATGGATGGAGGGAGGTTATCTGCAGCTTCGAACAGGGTTAGCTTCGGTTCCTTGACAACAAATCAACATAAATATATGAATTGGAAGGTTTGCAGTCAGTCGAAAGATGAAAAGCTCTTAATTTACTCCACATTCTTGCATTCGGTATTAGCATGGAATGTAAGTTTCTTCATCATAGCAAACATGTCACAGCAAGAGTCACAACTCTGTCACAAGTCTTGTCTTCTTCTTCTTCTTACCTTGTCATTTGGTCAAGCAGGCACGCTAGAACCAGCGGCACCAGAAAGAAATATTGCCCTGTCGAGAGTCCAGGTCAGCCTGCTTGTGTCGGAGAACAGTCCAGCTTGAAGTAGTTCCGAGTGCTGCGCTCAGGCCATCGAATTGTTTCCGTCATGAATGATCGGTATTTGATAGTACCAGATAGCAAAAAGGCATCACGGCAGTTCCCAAAGAAGATCGAGTCGATCGGGTTTCCTTACGTTGACAATGTCACGTCAGTCAGGAGAAGACTACTTGCAGCACTTTTGTCAGCTCCAGGTGCACCAAAAGCATGAAGTCAAAATTTGTATGAGAAGCGTATGGTATAGGATCAGTAGAGTCTAATTGGCATAAGACGTGTCGTGTCAACAAAAGAGGCTTGTCGAACCTTTTCAGACTGGGGCGACAACGTATCTCATCATTGGAAAAGAGGAAAGTGCGTGAAGGCTAAGCTGGCGAGGTTCTTACCTATGAGTAATCAATCATATGCGGCATGACTTGCGAGCTCACATTCCTCGCTGATGCGATGTTAGGGCTCGAGAAAGTCCATCGTGTTGTACAGCTATCTGTTGCAGGAAGAGAAGGAAGAGGATATCTACGAGATTTTTTTTTTTCCGCTCTTGTTTTTACATTGCGGAGACGGTGGCACGTGCACTAGCAAAGTGTGGGGCCTTGGCCATTTAAGCCTGAGGTCCGGCGACACTCGGTCTGCTTGTTGCATTGCGCACTAACAATAACACATAATCAATATTCAATGTCGAGTGCGGCAATAAAATGGCGACGTGACGTTGGGAGCCGGCGACGCGTTCAAGCGCTTTCTACCGCTTTAAGTGGACACTGCTGCCCCGCTGGGAGCAGACACTTGACATCTAGCTGGAAGGATTGACTGATTTGAGCTGGCTCTGGGGAGGAAGGCAGGCGCCTGGCCGCAGGAGAGGGAAGGCCCGACATTATGCATCATCCATTCAATGTCTGGTTGATGCTTGTTGGTGGCATCGATGGGATCCCACATGCCAGGCAGGCACGCTCAGACTGACGACTTGCTAGGAGGCAGGTGCTCCTCGGCCATTCTCCAGCTATATTTGCCAGCCGCGCCCCACCACCTGGTTGAGCAGATATCAGACTTGAACTTGAACCGTCCCAGCTCCAGATCCCGCTCCTCCCGCTCGTAACTCCAGTCCCGAGTCTCGATTTTGAATTGCGCCCACGCTGTTGCGCCAGACGCCGCACGCCGCACATCAGACGACCGGCACTGAACCAGGCACCATCGTTCACGGCACCGACATCCAACCCAAGCCTTGACGCGGCTATCCATCCGTTGTACCGCTCCTGCTACCGCTCCTGCGACTGCGACCGCCTTTGGACTCACCAAGACGATTCAGGCCATTCCTCGATGCCATCGACCACTTCACTGCCGTTCAGACTGCCTGGTGCTGACATCTGCTTTTCTCCGCCCGTCACCTGCCGTTTTCTTCTCTAGGACTTCGCAGCACTCTTTGTTCTTGTAACCAGGTTCCGGCCCCCCAGCATTTTTCCGTTTTTTTTTGGACATTATTTCCAATAACCGGCATCATGTCGGACCACGAATTTACAGGTGAGACGGCGTCGATGGAAAGCCCTCACCCACCTCACTTGCGTGTCATATCTTTGCATTCTTTGCATACCGTTTTGCTTTTTTTGTTAGGGACGTTGGTGCTCCCATGGCTCCCAACCACAAGGACAGCTGTATATGCGGCCGCCCAGAATCAGCAAGAACCCTTGTTTGCTGCGTTGGACCGCTTCATCAGTTGTGCATCACTCCATTGTTACCCACGCGCGCGTCGCCCGCGTCTCTGCCTCTGCCTCTGCCTCTGCCTCTGCCTCACTGCTCGCTCACCTCTTCTCACTGATCAACGAGCCATGGCATGGGTCCTGGGCCATCTCAAGTTCATCTCGCACAGACTTGTGTTCTCTTGCCACGTTGTAGTGTCGGTCGGCATGCAGCGCAACTGCCTGTTCTAGTGCCTGTAGCCACTGCCTTCGATGTTCGCCGTCCGCAGATATATGAAGCTGTCTTGTTCCTCAGCCAATGCCTTTGTGGCAGCTCGAATCACCCAAACGTCTTCATCGCCTCATTTTCCTTTGTTCTTCCGGACCTCTGTCTTACCTCTCTAACCCCATGCGTCATCTCCCTGCGCAGGACCGGTATTGGGCTGCAGTAGATTCCGGCATTGGTCTATGTTCGGCTCTGGCACATCACTTTTGTCACATGCCAGGTCACAGGCTAACATGTTTTTCTTTCTCTTTTTAGGCAACGATGATTTGTCTCTACCCAAAGGTAACAAGCTTTCCAGTTGTCCCGAAACAACAACCCCTCGCCCCATACCTCCCCCCCTTCTACCCGTTACTGTGCGCCTTTGTCTGACCAAACGCTCTTTACAGCCACTGTCCAAAAGATTGTCGGCGAAATTCTTCCACCACAAGGCGGTTTGACCTTTGCCAAGGAGGCAAGGGATCTCTTGATAGAATGCTGCGTCGAGTTCATTACTCTCATCTCCTCAGAGGCAAATGAAATATCAGAAAAGGAAGCAAAGAAGACCATTGCGTGTGATCACATTACCAAGGCGCTAGAGCAGCTCGGCTTTACCGACTACGTCCCTGCCGTTCTAGAAGCGGCCGCGGAACACAAGGAAGTACAAAAGGTACGGTGAAATCAGCAGCTGCCAATGTACCTTTCTGTCCCTCTTTCTTTCTTCAGCTGACAATTGTGTCACAAACCAGGGTCGAGAAAAGAAGGCGGACAAATTCGCCAACAGTGGCATGTCTATGGAAGAGCTGGCACGCTTGCAAGAGGAACAATTCGCTCAAGCAAGACAGAGACACGGTTAAAGGGATGATAATATATAGACTCAATACTGAAGAGGTGGAAACTACGATTGGTCAGGGGCGTCGATATGGGCATTATGTTTGGCGTTTATCTGCTTTTTCTATTTTTTTTTTTTAGAAAAATGAAACAAATGAAATAAAAAGAAACGAAACGAAACGAAACGACACGAAACAGTAAATGGTGTTATAATGCAGACATTCGGCTGTCTATTAAGATGTGTCTCGTCCTGTCGTGCAATGATATCGTCATTGGGGTTTCAATGCAACACAACCCATGTGACCTAGAGCCATTTGACGATGCGGTATCTACGATCCCCAACTTGTATCCCCTGACCCTGAAATAAATAAGGTAGAACTCTGCTTCAAACGCCGATCGGATTTGAAGTCGGTTAATTCTCAAGGAATGATGTGGAGATTCTCTGGCCCTTGCTAGCAGGATCCTATCGATAAGATAACGAAAAGAGCAGCACATACCTACAGTGTACATATTGCCATACACATTTCCCAACGTGCTTATACGTACACTCTACGTACACACATACAATGCTCAGAAAGGCATATGATGTAACGCGAATGGACACAAACCTCCCCTCCCAACGTACAACTTCCTACGCAAACCGCGATTTCAAAGTCCAATCCAGCCAGCAGATCCGTTCAGGACGCAAGAAAGCAAAGAAGCAAAGAAGAGACAAGATTTGAAACATTAATTCAGCAACTTTCTCCTCTAATCCTTGACCTGTCGTCTCTCGTTCGCCTCGACGCTTTGAAGGTTTTCCTTGGATCCGGCGCGCAGAATGGGCCAAAAAGAGTCGACCGTCGTTGACGAGTCCGTCCCGCCGATAATACTCAAGAAAAGATCGGTGTCGGCTGTGGCGGAATACATAAACAATCGCGGCGCTGAAGCAAAGATCGTCGTGTGTACGGGTGCCGGGATATCCACAGCAGCTGGAAGTATGTATGGCACAAACCTGATTCCTGGTCATTGAACTTTCAATGTTCCTTGGGCACCACAAAATGAGCAGCTCACGATGCCGCGAGAATTATCTCTGTTATTATGATTATGATTGTGATGATCATGATGGCCAAATATTTTTCTTGACATTTTACTTTTTTTTAAAAAAGCTAAATCTCGAAACTTCTAGTACCCGACTTTCGATCCCCGAAAACAGGCCTGTACAGTAATCTGGCGCGGCTAAATTTACCACACGCAGAAGCCGTATTCGACATATCCTACTTTCGCGAACATCCCGAACCGTTCTACGTCCTCGCGCAGGAACTCTACCCTGGGAGATTCCACCCGACAGTGTCGCACGTCTTCATTTCTCTACTTGCTAGGAAGGGTCTTCTGCTGAAGCTTTTCACTCAGAACATCGATTGCCTCGAACGACGGGCCGGTGTCCCGGCGGATCATATCGTGGAAGCGCACGGTAGTTTTGCGACGCAAAGATGCATCGAATGCAAGGTGGAATTCCCGGATCAAGAGATGAGGGAGCACGTCGTGGGCGGCAAAGTGCCTCGTTGCAAGGAGCCCAATTGCACCGGCATCGTCAAGCCCGACATTGTATTCTTCGGGGAGGCGCTGCCATCCACCTTTTACGATCACTGGCATTGTACCCAGACCGCGGACGTGGTTCTCGTCCTGGGTACAAGCTTGAGCGTGGAACCATTTGCCTCGTTGCCGGACATGGCGGACGTGGGCGCGCCGCGGCTCTTGATCAACAAGGAAAGAGTGGGCAGCCTGGGCAGCAGAGCGGACGATGTCCTCGCGCTGGGCTCCTGCGACGAAGGTGTTCGAAGGCTGGCCGACGAGCTGGGCTGGCGAGACGAGCTGGAAACGTACTGGCGAGGGATCGTCGGCGACGAGGAAGCGGAGCGCCAGCTTCGCAGTGCCGCCGAGCAAGAAGAGAAAATTGAGGACGAAGTCAACAAACTGGCCGAGGGAATCGAGTCGGCATTAAGACTCCAGGATTCGACCAGTCAAGACGGGGAGATTGTGAAGAACGACGCCCCTGTGGAGACGGAGCAAATAGGGACTGCCTCTTCAATACGTTGCTCTTCTTCTCCTGCTCCTCCTCCCGCTCCTTCTCCCGCTCCTTCTGCCGCCTCTCCTCCCACCTCCACTTCTGCTGGCCCCGACGAACAGATCAAGGACACCGAGATCTCGACGACAACTACAGTTGAAAAGGTAGACGATACGAGTCAATCTGCTGATACACCTCGAGCGGCACAACAAGCGACCCAAGACAATGACAAGCAATCCATCAAGCCAGAAGCAGCCGAGCCAGATAAGACGGACACTTGAAAGGGAAATAATAATGAAGAACCACAAGTAATCTGCAGAATCTAATGAAGAAAGAAAATTACAGCTCGAGAGCTCTCTATTGTGGTAATTAAAAAGAAGTAATGGTCGTCTAAATAGAAAGAAAACATTAATAAACTCCTTGCCCCCCCCCCTTTCTCCTTCTCTTTCCCCCTCCTCAAAGGGTCGCAGTACGCATTGAATCATGACTCTTTTCTTTTTTTTTGCCAAGGCTTATCCCAACACATGGAATAAAAGGCCATACTGAACCTTTTTCTTTTTCGTGTCATGTCCAATTGTCTATTCCCAGCCCATATATACACACATAAATAAACACATAACACGTTGGGGGAATCAGTTTCGGTTCGTGGCTCACAACCCGCTATCAATCTGATCCGGGATATTCGTATTCGTCCATGTTCCCCACTGCCGGCACGTTTCCGCCATGACCTGCGGCATGGTCTGCTTCATGTCGGCCACGGCGCTGGGGTTGGTGAGGAACTGGGCGAGGAATCCTGACGAGGCATGCCACACGATGTGGCAGTGGAATGGCCAGACACCTAGAAGAGCAAGAAGATTAGTTTTGTATATTCTTTCTTTATTTCTTTATTTTTTCATCTTTTTTATCCTTTTTTTTTCCCCTTCCTCCACGGTTCCCTTTCTAAAACGAGATTTTTGAAATGGTGACATACCTGGATTTGATGAGGCGTCAAATTGAATCACAATGTAGCCGTTGGGCCGAATGAGCTGGACGTCACGACGCTGGGGGTTGTGTCTGTTTACGATGGTCCCGTTCCAAGCGCCGACGCCTTCATCCAGAACATACATGTTGAAGCCGTGCAAATGGATGGGATGTCTGGGCAAAAGATTCAATGTTAGCAGACTATATTACAAAAAGACAGAGAAAAAGAAAAAGGAAAAGCAAAAGAAAAAGAAAAACTCACGAGACGGGCGTCTTATTGTTTACAATCACGCGGACGCTATTTGCCGAGCCCGTATCGTGGACATTTGCCTCTACCGGGAAAGTCGTGTTGCCCAAGACGGCCATGAGCAGGGCCGGACTGTTGTAGTTTCCTCGAAAGGATACGTTATCCAGAGACCACAGCGTAATGTCGCTTGCGTTTTGGAAGACATTAATATCCATGTTATAGGTCAGATCTGGCTCAATGGGCCGTCGGTGCATGACGGGCTTCGTCAAGGACAAGTCATCGTTGGAACAGGTGCCCGGGTCGGGAATATTCCACGGCGTCGACTGGGGGTTCTGAGAGGGGTCGGCGTCGTCGTAGTAAATGGCGGCGACGGCAAAGGGGTTAGTGGACAGACTGCAAATCGAGGAGATGTTGCTCCGCATCCAGTAGGCGTCGAGGTCGCCGTCGGCCTTGACGAGCACGTCGGCCCGCTGGCCGATGCCCAGGGTCACGACGTTGGTCTCGTAGGGTTCGACGGGGACGAAATCGTTGGCGATGACAGTCATGCTGTGTCCGTCGATGGAGAAGCGCTGGAGTCCCTCGGAGCCGGCGTTGATGAGGCGGAGACGGTGCGTCTTGCCGCGCTGGAATTTGAAGCTCGAGAGACCGGCGTCGCTCTGGCACGGGGTTTGGTCGTTGGGAGCCAGGGTTGAGCAGTCAAAGTTGGCCTTGCCGTTGATCATGTTGTTGTCGGAAACGACGGGGGTGGAATTCGGTTTCATGGTCTCTTCCACCAGCTCAAAGTAGTCGCGGTGATACCAGTCCGAGAGGATGACGGGACCAATGTCGATGTCGTACGGTGTCGTGTGCGGGCCGTGAATGACCATGGGACCGAAGAGACCTGCCGCGTACTGTGCCGAATAGTGCGAGTGGTACCAAGTTGTTCCGTACAGCTCAGCTTCAAAGGAGTAGGTAAAGCTTTTCCCGGGGGGGATGGGACATTGCGTCACGGCCGGGACACCGTCCTCCCATGGCTTGTTGTGGTGAAGAAAGCCGTGCCAATGAAGCGATACGCCTTCTTCCGTGGTGGAGATGTTGTTGTGAACCGTCACCTGGATCGTGTCGCCCCAGTTTGCCTCAATCGTGGGACCGGGAAACGCGCCATTGATTAACATGACCTCGCGCTCATATCCGTCAGGGGCGAGAATTCCTCGACTAATGGTAAAGTCATATGACCGGATGACGCCGGTCATGGGGTGGGTGTCATAGTAGTCCGTGGTTGAGTCGAGCCCGCTCCATGGAAAGCCATTGGGCATGGGATTGTTGGTCAAGTAGATGGGCAGCAATGGGGCAAGCAGAGTACCCAGCAGGGAGTTTCTAGAAACGTCATGAGTACATGATTTTGCTGCGCATGAGAGATGTAGGGGGGAGTCTCCATCATGAGTGAAGAGGGATCGAGATGGATAGATAAAAGGGGGGAGCGAGAAGAAGAGAAGAAGACGAGGTGATCAACCATACCCATTCGTTCTGCCCTGTGAAAGTCCGCTCGAGCGACGGTAAGGGTCGTAAGTCCGTACGCCTTTACTAATGGTGAGACCCATTTTCTTTCCTCAGCCCTAGACGTCTTGACAACTCTCTGGGACCGGGTCTAGATGCTGAACCTTATTCTTATTTTTTTTTTTAATTATGATTAAAATTATGAAAAAAAAAAAACAAGTTGTGTCGACGAGTCAAGTCATAAAAGTCTCAAGTCCCTTTGATATTAATATGAATTTCGAAAGATATGCGGATCATTCTTTGAACCACCTCGTTTAAAAAAAAAACACCAAGATCGGAAGGGTCGGCTCGGTTGGCCAATTCTACACAAGACAATATTTTATTTGCTGACCGTAAGCCTGGCGCAAATTGTAGGTGAAGAACACGTTCCAGAACTTTTTTTTTTAGATTTTTTTTTTTCTTTTTTAATTGCATGGTCTGCCGTGATGTTCCTTCGTGGTGCCAAGACTAACGGAGTTGCTGACATGTCGAGTGACTGGCTGGCTAGTTGACGAACTACCTTGACAAGTCTGTTCTCCTTGGCCCGCAAGCAAGCAAAGCAGGCCCATGCTTGCCGGATGCATGGATGGATATGCATGGATATGCATCTAGTATGTATGTGCAGCGGGCTGATGCGTGGGGAAGCAGAAGCAGGGGGTCAAAGTATCTGGTCGGTTTGTTGTTGAAGTCTAGGTCTAACCGTCTGACCGTATCGGTACGCGGTGCCTCGTTGGAGCTCCAGCTCCAGCTCGAGGTCGAGGTCGAGGTCGAGGTCGGAGCTCGGTTCGGGCCACGATCCGTCATACCAGTAGGTTCGGGTAATTCTGAACATTTTGGCGTCTCCCCCCCCCCCCTTTTTTTTTTAGAAGGAGGGGGGGAGGATTGGAATGACGTCCTGTGTTTACGAAACCATATTTGCACTGAAGAGACTGTCTTGTCTTGTCTTGTCGTGTCTTATCTCGTCATCTCCGGTCTGCCCCAGGAGTAGTCCGCCCTGGCCAGGTGTGGTCTGCCGCGGTGTGGTCGGTCGGGTCTGGTTTTGGACTCCTCGTCTCTTTCTCAGGTACCAGGGGTCGTCGCCTCGGCCAGCGCTTCTCCACCCCGCGGCCCGGGCAACATTGAATCAATACCACCACGTCTGGTGCTAGCTTGACACGCCACGGCGCGCCTCTCAGCTTCAGATGTCATGCTATGCTATCAATGTGCCGACATATCAATGCTTTCGCTCCCGGCCCTGACCCCGGCAAGACGGATGGATGGATGGATGGATGGATGGATGGCCCTGAGCTACCGCCGCCGCCTTCTGTGTGTGTGTGAGGTGAGTGACACCAAACAGTCGTTCGGGACGGCATGCAGATTTTTAGTCCGAGACACTGATGCAGATCTATGTACATCGTTGCGTTGATGTAAGATGCGGCTGCAGAACGCTGCCACGGACCATGGTTGCCTCGAAAGGCGTCGATTGCCACGCGAGAGGTGGAGTCGAATGCCCAGCAACGTTTCACGACGAACGAAACGAAACGAGATTTAGAAACCACAATACTTAAGAGACGGACAAAGTACCATGGAGAGGGGGGGAAAAAAGAAAGAAAAAAGAAAAAAATAAGGCCTGAGAGCGATACCACGTCGCAATCTCTTTGTCTCAGCACCTATTCGGGCTTCGCCCTCGCAACCCCGATCCCCCCTTTCGCGGCCGCGCCTGCGCCCAGCATAGAATCCGTTGACATTGACCAGAGGGACATGACCTCACGGGGCCATCCGCGGAAGGCATGCCAGCTGGGCACTTGCTCAGAAGAATCAAGGCAGGACGAAACACGGCGGACGGCACACAAGGTCAGGGCGCAACAGGGCGGACGGGGCGGATGGGGCGGACAGGGCGGACGAGGCATGATAGAACGAGACTAGAAGCAAGTTATCTGCAAAAGGCGAAAGGCGAAATGCGAATGCCGTCGCGAGGCACGCGTGCATGTCACACATCAAGTTGGCTCGGTAACTGACGGTTTTGTGCTAGCGTGGCATGCACAAAAGTCTTTTGCAGAAGTCTGCTGCAAAACAAGAGATGTTGCCTTGCCTTGCCTTGCCTTGCCTTGCCTTGCCTTGCCTTGCCTTGCCTTGCCTTGCCTTGCCTTGCCTTGCCTTGCCTTGCCTTGCCTACAGCTGTGTTGTGGCCCAAGACATCATGGTTCGGTGTTCAAAATGTACTGTACTCGCGCGAGAGCCGAAGCATGCATCCATGCATGTGTTGCCTTGTGGTTTTTGACGAATGATGCGCTCGACCGACCGCGGGTTGACCCTCCGGATTTGAGGCCAGGGGCAACCCTGGCATACCGTTTGTTGTCCTCGCCAAGCCAAGCAAGAACCGAATTGCCTGCCTGCCCTGCCAGCTAGCCATGACGGATGCCAACGGCTTGAACCGTTCAGGCAACATATTCCCCCTCCCAATCCTTAAAAGAGCTGAGCTGTTCGCGCCGCGCCGCGCCTGCTGTTGGATGGGCTGGAAGTTGCGGTTAAGAGAGCCGATGGATGGTGGATGACGAAACGCGGTGAATGAAGGATCGAGATGCTAGGTAAAATCACGGAAACTCAGAATGTCGAAGGAGCTTGCTGTGGTGGAAAAGCTGGGAAGCGAAATAACATTAAACGAACCGGTGCAGACTCGACCAAACCAGCCAGACCAGATCAGATCAGACTTTTTTTTTCTCCCTCCCTCCCTCTCAACACCACTGAGCGGACGGAAGCTTACTAGAACGCTTTTTCGCATTCCCCATACATGAAAATGACCGTACATACCACCTACATTGCACATGTTTTTCACTCTGAACCTGACGACTGAGGTTCCTTTTGAGTTTGCCATCAATGCCCCTTGAACCCCACATCGGCGTCTGCCTCCTTCACGAGCCAACAGCGGACATCGAACAAAGCCATGTCGGATTTAGCCCATAAATACCATTCAAAGTCATTAAGCGCCAGCCGGGCCAACAAAGTCGTATGCACAACTCTGTGTGCATCATTGACCAATGACAATAAACAACTCGTAAAAATACAGCATTTTTCCGCTGCGCAGCAAGAAGATCGCATGCGCTCCTGGGGAGCGGGGGGATTGTCATTCACGAGGTAACTTTGAGGCACCAGGGGCGGGTGGGTCCGGCCACTTGCTTGGCGCCTTTTGGCCGGCTGTCAAGGGGATGCGTGGATGGACCAGACGGCGTCATTTCCTACGACAGGTCGTTCGCATCCCGACGTTGCTTGACAAGGATGCGAAAAGGATATTTTGTTACGAAACTGAAAGGAGAGTAGTGAGAAAAAGGAAAAAGAAAAATGTATAGGACTTTCTCGGTTTTGAAAAACGCCAGTGCGTTACCAGCTTTCTCTGACGAGTATGCACAATAGACCCCTGATTATTTCGACCGCGCTATCTGATTGGCTTAATCCCTCCTTTCCTGTACAATGTAGATGTGTAAAATCACTCAAGGGGTGCATTGACTGCCGCACACAACATTGTACACATGCCTACCTTTCTACGTGCCTGGGTACATGTGCACATACTCGTTATTCAGCAACCACAACGGCTGGTGGAGCTGAGTTTAGTCACGCATGCGCTTGGACGGAGAAGCATGGGTCGGCTTGTCGGGCCATCCTCAGATCCACAGGCTAAGGAGAGCATGCTACAACTCACGTACTGATATACTACCTCGCCTAACTTGTCAGTCTGAATGTACAGATATGCCGATCAATTTATTGCGTGATATTCGCAAGCCCCGCCCTCCTTCGGGGGGGGGGGGGAGAGAGAGAGAGCGAGAGAGAGCGAGAGAGAGAGAGAGAGAGAGAGAGAGAGAAGAAGAAGAAGAAGAAGAAGAAGACACGATGATCAATACTGTCGATTCAACGCAGATCTTTCATCTCGTATCCATTCTGCCCGACTCCCTGTAAGCACCAACATCTGCTGACCGCAGCTGGAATCGTTACTTGACAAGAAGTCACGCGTCTTCTTAAACGACGGCAAATAATCAGGAATAATTTCTTCACGTGCCGATAACCTCAAATGCCTTCGAGGTTCAGATTTTGGACGTCAGCGGCCGGGCTAAGAGACGGGAAGTTCGCATGGGAGCTGTGATCCGTTGGCAGCCATATTTGAATATGGTGGGGAGCAAAAGATAGCGTTCCATGGGTCCGGCCGCACTCGGTCGACGTGAGCCGAAAAACAAAACAGAGCACGCGAAAAATGCTTTGATGGATCTTCAAGTCCACGCGGATCCGCTATCCTAAAAATTACAGTGTGGACCTACTTACGTGAGGAATCGTACAATATTTGCTGCCAAGACCCGGGATTTCTGACTACTTGACATCCGTCCCAACCGGACACTTCCTGGATCCGCGAGTATTTTTTCAGCTCTTCAAGCTCTTCGCCAGCCGGAATCTGCCATCATAACAATCGGTCGCCGTTGTGCGCGCCTGTACATTTCGTGAAGTTTTGGGTCGGCATCTGATCGAATTACGGAGCCAATAGACATGAAGAAACTGTCGGTTTTGTAAGCGTCAGCGTTTATCCATAGTTTGCGCCAGATTTTCTTTATCCGTACCCGAATGTTGTTCCAGATACAGCCATATACTGTCCGAGGGTTCTCATAATTCCCTGCGTCCCAGCCCCATATCGAAAAATATTGACGGTCCCTATCATACAATTAGCAGGTCGCGCCAAAAAAAAAAAAAAAAAAAGATGACGAGCAAGGTGGGAAGTTCGTACCAAAGATGAATCCCATTATAACTCCCACGGCTGTAGAATGTCAGTAGTGAAATAGAAAGGTCGACAGATGCTCGATGCGTCTAAGCATACTTCCGCCCATCATGGCACCCATCTTGACTGTAAATGGTCTGGTCAGTCTTCCAATTGTTGATGTCAGTTTGAGCAGTGATACAATATTGATCAAGCATACATTTGTCAAGATTAGTCGGCCCATGTTGACCGCCAGTGGGTACTGCTGCAACAGGAGGCATTCTTCTCCAATACTATCAGACCAATTTGAAGTTCGTCGACCGAGGGATATGGGAGTAAATGGCGCTTCGAGGACTTATTGCTGCCGCTGTATCATTCTTGCGAGACCTGACGTCTTGAGAAGCTGCTAACCATAATTGGATGAAAAGAAATTATGTCGGAAGCACTATTATTCCGTTCCATCGCCGTCCCGCACAGTAAGCACATGGACTCGAAGAGCATCGGCACTGTCACAACAATCACGTGGATATTGATCATGAGCCATGGATGGATAGAGCAAGCAATCACCAAGTTGCTCGAGTCTCTCTGAATTGAAGTAGACAGACAGGATCCCGGCGCTCTGAACGATTCTTAACATCTCGAGATTCCTTGGATTCCTTGGCGACACGGCCCTCAGTGGTTGACAAAGATGCCACGTGCGCGCGGCACTGTACGTCGCTCCTAACACCCTGAACACATCGCACGCGGCAGCGCCTAGTGGAAAGGAAGGGACGGACGGGCGCTGCAGGCAGAGTCACTCTCTCAATTTCTCATTCAACACTCTCCACACCAGCTCGCTAAAATACGAACGCGCCAGCAGATCCCATTGCGTCTGGGCTGAGCGCTTCTCCCGGTAGGTCACAGCTTTGATTTCGGAGCAAAAATTACCGGCTTGCTCCTTCGGTAGTCGCTCCTGCCCATCATCCAACGGAAGTCACTGTGTGCGGTTGGCCTGGGTACGACTTTCTACGGCCTAGGCTGACATGATCTGTATCGATAGTCAGATCCCACAGTTCCCCCCTACTCGCTCATCGACGGCACCACGTACGAAAAGCTATCGCGTGGAACTTCAAGCTTTCCGTCACTCGAAGCCGATAAAATCTGGAAGGGCGGCGGAAGTCGTGGCGGTCAATGAGAGACAATTTGGGGGCTTCCCTTGCATCATCATCGACGAGCTGCCATTATATCAACAACAAGAGAGCATCTTGCCCTGTCGACAGCAGAAATATACGTCCGAACTTTCCTCATGACTGCTGTAGCTAGTCCTCCGTCCTTCCCTCAGATTTCTCGGCTAGCATGGGGAAGTATTAGTGGGAACAACTCGATGGACCCCGACGAAGTGAGAGGAATGTTCGCGTCACGGAAGCAGCCTTCGAAAACCCACTCTGGCTCGTCCAACGCATCCAATTCATCTACCACATCTGTCGCCACGAATGGTACTCGATCAAATGGTACAACCCTCACAGGTGTGTCGGATCCTAGCCAGTGGCCTGCCTCAACAGGATCACGCAAACGATCCCACCCGAAAGGCTCGTGGCCGTCTGGCAAACAGGAGTTGCAACCTGACTACTCGAGATTCCCTCGCAATCGACAAAACGGCATGTTGGCCTCGCATAATGGTAATCAGCCCATCGCTGTCCAGAATCAACAGATGCAGCAGCAGCAGCAATCACAGCAGAACCAACAGCAGCCGCAGCCGCAGCCGCAGCACGCGATACGTGGTCCCATGACTGGCGAACAACTTCCTCCCGCCCAACCTGTCCTGTATCTGCTGTCGCTCAATGGCACATTTGAAAGGAAAACTATACTCGTTCCCTTTGCTCCCGACTGCTTGAGAATTGGTCGACAGACAAATCAAAAGACTGTCCCGACCCCTACCAATGGCTACTTTGATAGCAAGGTTCTATCCAGACAACACGCAGAGATATACGCAGAGAAAAATGGGAAAATCTACATTCGAGATGTCAAGTCGTCCAATGGCACGTTTGTTAATGGCTCTCGACTCTCTCTAGAAAATCGCGAATCGGATCCCCATGAGCTTCAGACTGCTGATCATTTAGAGCTCGGAATTGACATCGTGAGTGAGGACCAAAAAACAGTCGTCCATCACAAAGTAGCCGCTAAGGTCGAGCACGCGGGGTTCCCGAGCAATACCAACAATGTTCTCGATATGAGTTTTGGTGATCTGGATCCAGCCAATGGAACGATGATGATACCTAATGGGCCTCTTCAGATGCGTGGCCGGCTGGGCGGCAACCTGGCAACAGGTAATTATGGTAATAGGATGATGGCTAGCAACAATGGACCAGTAAACGGTCAAGCCAACGCCCTTCCGCCTCAAAGATCATTCTTCTTGGCACCCATCGCGACTGATCTCATTCTGAAGCGACTATCGGTACGTCCACCCCCTCTTTCACCTAGCCGTCTTTTCACCCGCAAGTCTTTATCTGCAGCGCACCACTAACATAGTGGCAGACCGAGATGCGCAATGCGAGACTTCAAGCTCAGGATTTGGGGCGGACGAATCAATTCGTTCACACTCTACTCACCAAGGCAGACGTAAAAGATATAGAGAAACCCGAGATGCCTGAGCCCGGAAAGCTACATCAGTCTCAGCCTTCGATCAACGGAAGATTGCCATTCAGATCAGACGCAAAACCACGATTTTCTGAGCCACCGGCGCCGCCGCCGCAACAGCCTTTACCAGAAAAGCCAGATGCTCTCTCTCTGAAACGTGGATCAAGTGACAGATCAAAATCTGGTCCATTGAACCCTGCTCCTCCCACACGGCAGGAGAACCTCAATCAAATAAAACAACTCTCTGACGCGCTCAAGAGTGCAAAACAAGACATCGATAGTCAAACAGCACGAATGCGAGAGCTAGAAGAGATGGTTCAAAAAGAGCGCGAGGCTCGTGAGCTCGCCGAAGACCTTGCGAAACGACTTGAGGCAAATGCCCATGTCCAAGTGAACGGATCATTTACCTCGACAAGCGACAATGACCCCATGGATGAAATAAAGTCAGAATTCAGTAATGATGCTGGAAGAGGAATTCTTGAGGATATTAAGCCCTTGGAACTTGTGCCCGAGCCGCAAGAAGCCCACTTGGCGGGCTCTGTTCATGATGTGGAAGCTTCTTTGCAAACTCGGATCGACATCATGGACGAACAGATGAGGGAGATGCGGGACCAGCTTGAACAGTTGCACCACCGATGTAAATCTGCTGAATTTGAAAGGGACGAGAGCCGAAAGTCCTTGGCGGAAATGGTTGTACAACTTCGCGCAGAGGAGGCCAAGCGGGTTGCTGCTGAGGAGTGGCGTCGATCACGATCACGAAATCGACCTCAATCACGACCACAATCACGACCACAATCACGATCACGATCACGTCACAGTCAAGTCACGTTGACTGACAAGTCTGGAGACGAAGCTGTCCCTATTGCAACTGCGGAACGCCTGTCCTCCGACATGTCTATTGACGCAAGTGCTATTGTTGCCAAGGATGAATCAAACGACAAACCGACCTTGTCAAGGACAAACACAATTACTCCTCTTTCATCACGGAGAGGTCTTAGCTCACGTTCTGAGCTACTTCAAGATGGATTGCCATATGCATCCATGATTGGGGTGGTGCTGATTGGCATGGGTGTGATGGCATATATCAATGGCTGGCAAGCCCCTTCTCCTCCATCGACAATAGAACGATGATTCTTCGCGCGCGCGCGTCGTGTTGAAGCATCTATCATTGTCTTTTTTTCTTTGTCCTTTTTTATCTTTTGTGTGTGTGTATGTCTATGCACAGACATGAACACTCCAACTGGTTCCCGCAAATGCTGCGAACCATGATCAAGCCCAAATTTCAATTTACTTGCTGTCCTTCTTTGATGACGCACAGCCAAAAAGAAATTGTCAAAATAGCGTTCTATTTGAACTACGATATGAGAAGATGACACTATGAACACTGCAGGATGGATGAACCATACCCTTATTCCCTTTGTATATATATGTTTGGGTGGATTATTTGTTTATAAATTCCTTTATCCTGCCGCGAGATAAACGAAAGAGTTAGAGATTCGGACTGGGCGAGTGCTGCAATTCCAGGCGGCCATTCGAAATTTTTTTAAAAAAAAGATGGATAGGTGAAAAGGGCATTGCGGAGCATTTTCTTGCAGCCTCGTTAATGGAATGCGCGGACCGATTGATTGATGGATTTTTTCGGTCAGGGGCAGATGGGAAATCTTTTTATTGATCCCGTCTTATATTTCAGTTTATATTTTTTTTTTTTTTTTTTGCATAGGTAGGCAGCGTTTGACTTGTCATGATTAGCCAAGACTTGTTGCCAGTAGCCTCAACAGCCTCCAGTATATATGTGTGCTGGCATCATGATTTGGTGTTTGTCCGATGTATTGAACAATATGTAGATATGTATATGTGTACATACATCTCGGTCCTTGACCCCACCGACTCACAACTTCGCATTCCAAAGCCAGCTTAGGGTTGAAGCACAACCAGAAAGCCTACAAAGCCAAGCCGCTTAAAGTGTCATCCTTTTATGCGTGGAGTGCTTAAGAACGCCTGAGCTGAGGTATTTGGCTGACCATGTTGCCTCGTTGCATGATAGAGGCGCTCCTATGGTCTTGCTCGATTGTTCCTCCCTGGTAGATCGATTCGGACCCTATTGTGGCCACCTGTCTTGGAGATTCCCAGTATATCTTCCCCCAGTCTGCACAGAGTGTTCCCAGCCTTGACCGACAAGAAGAAGCTGTGATTTCGCGCCATTTCCTGCAACGTTTTGTATGTGCGCGGCCTTCAATGGGTCGCGGGAACTTGTTTTTT
The DNA here is from genome assembly GCA_018360255.1 of Claviceps maximensis. NCBI lineage: Eukaryota > Fungi > Ascomycota > Sordariomycetes > Hypocreales > Clavicipitaceae > Claviceps > Claviceps maximensis. Next base: position 20,548 of record SRPZ01000236.1, read on the forward strand.
TCTCTAGAGGGCTCACGGGCGGGAAGGCTTCTCTCATTCCGATTATAACGCCGCGCACCCATTGTGGCGAGGATATTTGTCTTTCAGACGTGCAATGGCCGGTTCATTTTAATCCGTTTGGAATGTCCCAGATTCATCAAACATTCAAAGAATCGGTGGCACAAAAAGGCCGGCTCGCCACCATGGAACGGCCTCAGTGTTTTTGTCTAAAGACAAGGCACTCCTCCTATTCTGTTCGTTCAGGTCCTAAGTTCGGCTTCTACCCCCTCCTACTTTCGCCCCTCCCTCCGAATTCCCTTCTTCCCCGCCTCAACGGCGGCAGAAAAAACTCAAATACTCGTTCTCTTGTGCTCATCTGAGTGCCAAGCTGCGGCTATGCCCATGCCGCACCAGAAGGAAAGGATGGACTGACGCGAGACAAGCGTGGCGCCTGAATTTTGAGCATCGAGACAGGGGATGAAGCTCCGAACTCTAAAATGAAAAGCTCTCACGATTTTTAGCTTGTGCCCTTGGCGTTGCTGACTGTGCTAGGCAGGGGCGAAAGTGTTGAACCAGATGTGATGGAAGCGGCCACGACTTGAACCATTTTGAAATGAGGCCAAACAAAGTCCTTGGTGGTGAGAAGAAAAAAAAGGGGAGGACGGGTGAAGTGTATCTGAACGGCGTGGCATGTTATGAATATCTACCTGCTTTGATTTTTTTTTTTTTTTTGGACTGGTGACAGCCGTCGTATGTGACAAGCTTCGGCACGTACGTTCAGGGGAGGTAGAGAAGGAGTGGAGATTCCGGTCTGAGAAGTTCAGAAACCATATCATCTTCCGACTCGACCTCGACGATACTTTCTTGCACACCCACCAGACTTGATCATGACACATTGACTCACCTGCGATCTGCGACGTCGTCTCTGGCGCGGCTCCGGAAAGCATAGTCCTTTCAACCCTTGCTCCGAGACTAATACATCATATGTACACATGCACTTCTTTCTTTTTCTTCTTCATACCCTTGCGGGCATAAACAGATTTAGCAGGCGGGGGGGCCTTTGCCAAGACCGGAGATTTTTTTTCTTCTTTCTTTTTTTTTCCGAACGGTGGCATGATGAGGAGGGAGTCCTTTGAATGGCGTGCCAAAAGCGGAATGCAAGCAAAGTTGCGACTGCCGCGCGTATAAACCCCGAAACTATGGCACGGTACCCAAGGTTCAAACAATTCCGAACATTTTCCCGTATGCTTTCAGTGTGCAAAGGTTGGGGATTGCTAACCCAGCAGAAAGTGGCAATGAACCAATGGGGAGGGTATCAAGAATGAGGTACGTAGACACGCACTAGCGTGCAGATAGATGACTCCTCCTCCGTTTAATACGAGGGTGGACGGTTCCCGCTAGTGGAACCATCCTCGCACGCAAAATCACGTGCTTCTGAATGCCACGAGTGGGATTCTCGTAGCTTCATGAAACAACATTCATTGAACGAAGCTGCATCAAGTCAGCTAAATCATAACATGAACGGCAATCGGAATGGGAGTCAATCGATGTACCCCGCGCGAGGCCCGCGCCCCCACAGTCCAATCTATTGCCGAGCCATCTGAAACTCTATTTCATCTTTCTTGACTCAGTGTGTAGTGGGCTTTTTTATTATTTATTTTTATTCTCAATTCGGAACCGTCTACGCCAAAAAATGCTCCTGGCCGCCGTTATGATCCCCTAGTCTTCACCAACCGCTCGTGCTTTCATTTCACCACGTCATCACACTCACTCGCTCACTTCCTCAACTCCGCTTAGCAAATGCCACTAACAACGGCGGCAACCTGGTGTGGTGATGTGATGCTGCCGATCCGCTCTCCATCGCTGCTGAATGGCTTTGTCAGGGTCTGCGCGAACATGACAACGTTTTCCTCTTCGTCACCACTCTTGCCAGAGACCTGAGCTAGACTCTTGGCGGCCCGACGCAGAAGAAGGGCTAGAAGAATCATTTCGCCCAAGACGATTACTGTGGATGGGATTGTTTTTGCTTTTTCTTTTTCTAGCTTCCGTTATTTGTTCTGAACAGCTGGGTGTGGAACGATACAGGCAAGACGAATCTTCAATCAAGAGCCGCAGAAGCCAACAATCAGGGACCAGAACGAAAGCCAAAGCGAAAGCCAGAGCGAGTGGAACAGAATGTAGCAACGGCCAAGCGGGATGTCATGGTTTATTCGACTACTCGGCTCTGCAGATCCGGTTCAATCTGAGCCGTGGCAATCTTTTTTTTAAAAAAGAAGAAGCTCGGCATTGTGGATTTGTTTGCTTGTCTGTTTTGTTCCCCATCCGTGGCACTTGTCTGTGCTAGCGTCCCGTTCATCCGGCTCCGGCATGACCAGCTTAGTGCGACGTACCGTTGAACATCGAAATAGGACCAGTTTATCACGTTAGCGGTGACCATGGACATGTTAGCTCAGCACATGCGGATGAGCCTTTTCAAACTACTATTTTCTTTTCTTTTTCCTTCCACTCTTCATCACGTCGAGCCATGCATGAACCATTTAATAAAGGGTTTTTTTTTTTTAAGAAAGGACACCTCGGCTAACAGTATAGTGCATCTCAGCTTTGCATCTAAATTAGTCTCAACTCAAATGCAAACATGATTTGCACAAGGACGATGGCATGGCGGCATAGAGAAAGAAAGGTCCTAGACAAAAAAAACACAATACGAGTTTCATACGATCATTTTCCTCTTCTGGATACCGCGGAAAGCTGCATCAATAATATCGACATGTAGGACATGATCCAGAGTTCTGAGTCCAGCGCACGGAGGGAAGCCCAACGCCAGACAAACCAGAGATGCCCAGCTTTCTGTGACGAAATCAGGTCGCGCTATTGATTTACTGGCGTGGATTCTAAATGATATCCAAGGCAAAAAGACAAATGCTTGTGATGATTCCCCCGCACCTCATCGCCGCAATGGGGTTCGCACGATTTGGCGGCGGTGGGTCGTGGATCTCGCCATTCGTATTCTGTATACACTGACGAGGGGAAATGAATGATGTCGATATCGATGAAGCCGCCATTTCTGAATCTTCGATGACAAACCGGAGAAAAAGAAGAAAAAGAAAAAATAAGTCAAAGAGCCCAGAATGCAACCTGATTGCTATATAATCACGATGGCTGTCGCTTTTTGGATTTCTGTTTTCCTATCAACAGCACAAGCAACACAAGAGCTTCTTCACAGTTCTGTCTTTTTTCATAACCTCTTCATATCTACTCCTCGGCCAATCTCCATTGCGTGAGATCTGAGCCGCTGTTTCCTGCTCGCCTTCTTCCTTCCACCCAAGCCCAAAACAAGAAGGAGAAATCATGGCACGGAAACTTGTTTATGCCGCTTCACTCCTGGCCGCAAGGCATGCCTTCGTCTTGGCCAAGCCGCTTCCCGATGGTGCGACCCCTCCATCTGGATCGCAACCGACTCTGGATCTCCGACCCGTCAGGGTTTTGACAGAGTATGCTGTCACGCTGTCCACGAGCTTTGCGGAGCCGACAAACATTGTGTTTTGTCATGGCGAAACCCTCTCCATCACCGAGGCCGGCTCCATTAACACGGTGAAAACCATCACTCACGCGGAAAATGTCACAATGACTAGGTATGGTCGACAACTCTCGCAAATGGGTAATTTCTTGTCCTGCTGACCTCGCATGTTGCACAGCTCTTATCCTTCATGTGGCACTTTGGCCCCTTTCACTCTGCTTAAGCCTTCTCCCGCCACCACTTCTACTCAAGAGCCTTCTACCAACACCTGTGTATGCCCGGTACTTGTTACCGATCCAGTTGGACCTCCTGGTATTTCCGGATCTGGCGGAGCTGGTGCTGGTGGTGCCGGCGCTGGAGCTGGAGGAGCATCTGGAGCTGGTAATGGTGGTGCCGGTGGTTCTGGAGCTGGTGCTGGTGGTGCCGGCGCTGGAGCTGGAGGAGCATCTGGAACTGGTAATGGTGGTACCGGCGGTTCTGGTGCTGGTGCTGGCGGTGCCGGCGCTGGAGGAGCGTCCGGAGCTGGTGCCGGAGCTGGTGCCGGCGGATCATCCGGAGATGATGCCAGTGGAGCCTCTGGCAATGGTGCGGGCGGTAATTCTAACGGCGGTTCTGGCAACGGCGCCGGCGGTAATCCTAATGGCGGTTCTGGCAACGGCGCCGGCGGTAATCCCAATGGCGGTTCTGGCAACGGCGCCGGCGGTAATCCCAATGGCGGTTCTGGCAATGGTGCCGGCGGTAACCCCAACGGCGGATCTGGCAACGGCGGTTCTGGCAACGGCGGTTCTGGCAATGGCGGTAATCCCAACAGCGGTAACCCCAACGGCGGTTCTGGTAACGGCGGTAACCCCAACGGCGGTTCTGGCAATGGCGGTAATTCCAACGGCGGTTCTGGCAATGGCGGTAATCCCAACGGCGGTAACCCCAACGGCGGTTCTGGTAACGGCGGTAACCCTAACGGCGGTTCTGGCAATGGCGGTAATCCCAACGGCGGTTCTGGCAATGGCGGTAATCCCAACGGCGGTAACCCTAACGGCGGTTCTGGTAACGGCGGTAATCCTAACGGCGGTTCTGGCAACGGCGGTTCTGGCAATAACGGTGGTTCTGGCAACAATGGTGGTTCTGGCAATAACGGTGGTTCCGGCAACAACGGTGGTTCCGGCAATAACGGTGGTTCTGGCAACAACGGTGGTTCCGGCAATAACGGCTCCGGCAACGGCGGCTCCGGCAACGGCGGTTCTAGCAGTAGTGCCCTCTTTTCTACTGGCATCTCTACTGGCAATATTCCCACTGGCACCTTGCCCACAAGCCTCCTGTCCACAGGTGTCCTGCCCACGGCTACCGCTCCTTCAAGCCTCTTGCCAAGCTCTAGCTCCCTTACCAGCTCTCTCTCATCTACTAGCATCTCTACTGGCAATATTCCCACCGGCACCTTGCCCACAAGCCTCCTGTCCACAGGTGTCCTACCCACAGCTACCGCTCCTTCAAGCCTCTTGCCAAGCTCTAGCTCCCTTACCAGCTCTCTCTCATCTACTGGCATCTCTACTGGCAATATTCCCACCGGCACCTTGCCTACAAGCCTCCTCTCCACAGGTGTCCTGCCCACAGCTACCGTCTCTTCGAGCCTGTTGCAAAGCTCTAGCTCCCTTACCAGCTCTGTCTCATCGACTGGCATCTCTACTGGCAATATTCCCACCGGCACCTTGCCTACAAGCCTCCTATCCACAGGTGTCCTGCCCACGGCTACCGTCCCTTCGAGCCTCTTGCCAACTGTGAGCTCTCTTACTGGCGACTTGAGCTCTCTCATTCCGACTGATATTCCCACGGACAGCGTCCTGCCTACCGAGATTATTCCCACTAGTCTTATTCCTACGCTGTCTACCGGGATTATTCCCACTAGTCTTATTCCCACGCTGTCTACCGGGATTATTCCTACTAGTCTTATTCCCACGCTGTCTACCGGGATTATTCCTACCAGTCTACTCCCTACGGATAGCGTCCTGTCTACCGGGATTATTCCTACTAGTCTTATTCCTACGCTGTCTACTGGGATTATTCCTACCAGTCTACTCCCTACGGATAGCGTCCTGCCTACTGGGACTATTCCTACTAGTCTTATTCCCACGCTGTCTACTGGGATTATTCCTACTAGTCTTATTCCCACGTTGTCTACCGGGATTATTCCCACTAGTCTTATTCCCACGCTGTCTACCGGGATTATTCCTACCAGTCTACTCCCTACGGATAGCGTCCTATCTACTGGGATTATTCCTACTAGTCTTATTCCCACGCTGTCTACCGGGATTATTCCCACCAGTCTACTCCCTACGGATAGCGTCCTGCCTACTGGGACTATTCCTACTAGTCTACTCCCTACGGATAGCGTCCTGCCTACCACTCTCATTCCTACCAGTCTTATTCCCACCAGTCTTATTCCCACGGATAGCCTCCTGTCTACCGTGCCAATTCCCACGGATAGTTTCCTGCCTACTGGTCTTCTTCCCACCAGTCTTCTTCCCACGCTGCCTACTGGACTTATTCCCACCAGTCTTCTTGCCACGCTGCCTACCGGGCTTATTCCCACCAGTCTTATTCCCACCAGTCTGCTTCCTACGGGTGGTGTTCTGCCCACCGGGCTCATTCCCACTACCGTGATCCCCACGAACATTCTCCCCACGAGCGTGCTCCCCTCGAGCGGCGTCCCCATCCCGACATGCCCGCCTGCCAACAATCCCGTTTGTCTGGGGCTACCAGACGAGTGTTCCGCGATAGGTTCAGCCAATGCGTTCACACTGGTTGCGCAGGCCGCCAAATGTGCAGACAAAGTTTCGCAACTCGGCATTTCAGTCGGAACGTGTCTGACAAATCTACTTGGTGGGCCCAGCGCCGTTCTGACCTGCGTAAAGACGCAATTCGCCTCACACTGCATCACACAACTTCCACAGTCTTGTACAAGCCTACTCAGCGCGACGACCCCTGAGCAATTGGCAACTAATATCCCAGCATGTGCGACTTCCCTAGGTCCGTTCGCTGCGGGCGCGGCGGCCCAATGCTTCGCCAGAACGTTCACGTCTCCCCTGGCTTTCGTTTCTTGTCTCACAACTTCGCTGGGCTTCCCCGCCTGTACCTAGTCGGGAATAATTCCAGTCAGTGGCCGCTCACCAGTCTGCCGCATTCACCCCACCTCTCTCTCTTCTCTTTCTCTTTCCTTTCCTTTCTTTTTTTTCTTTCAATTTAATACATAAAAAGCGGGTCTGAAGCTGGTGACTCAGGCGCACATTGTCCGAGCCACTCTCAGTACTATTTCTCTTTATACTTCGGCCGATTATACGCCAACTCTCACGTACACACCTCCACGGTGTGTTTTTGTCGTGAGATCTTCTTGTCAATCCCTGTCTATAATTTTTCTTGTTCTAATTTGTGTTATTTTTTTCTCTTGCATCCGAGGTCTATCTCCATTACAAAGTAGATTTATAATGTTTTTATGTCCGACGACTTTTTTTTTTTTTTCCTTATCAGGAAATGCACTGCCGCATGGAGAAAAAGTTTCCTTTGGTTGGACAAAGCAAATGGCTGCAGGTCACGCTCTTTTGAGAAATATCACGCATATAATGCCTTTAAGTAATGAGATAAATAAAACGATGAACAAATAAGTGAAGCCATGAAACAGAATTATCTCCCGATCAATAGAAACAGAATACGTGGTGGTTAGTAATGCGACAGTTGTTGTTGTGAGAAAAGAAAACAGGAGAAAAAGATGAAAAATAGAAATAAAAGCAAGGTGATGGGTGGCAATCTAGCCTGGCGGGATGGCATCAGATGACATCAAAAACCGAGCCTCAGCCTGGGGGGTTGTGCCATTACCTACCGGTGTATGTCTGGTACGGTTGCCTGTTGATTTGCGATGTGCGCAAGTCCCGGTCAGTCACGCTGCCGAGGAACAGAAGCGTAAGTGCCGCTGGACCAACCGTCGGGGATTAATGACCGCAGAGAGTATCCAAAAAAAAATCCAATGTCAAAAGGGCCAGGCATGAGTGGATGACCTCTCTCGCGCCTTCCTCACATTGGACCCACGAACAATTGCCACCAGCTGCGTCCAGCTGCCCAATGCATACAGCATTTCGCTCGGCAACTCCACAACTCAATCCTCCGACTCCTGCTTGACTGTAACGACAGTCACGACAGCCACGCAGTTACGACGGTAAAGCTCAGCGGACTGCCACTTCTGCATCTGTTTCTGAACCACTGCCCAGGTGGAAGAATGGTCGGTCAACGTCCTCCGTTTTCAACCCGGTCGAGATACACGCACAGAGAAGGCAATCTAACGTTTGCTCTCCAGTCTAAACTCTTCACACACAGAAAAAGTATCTATCCAAACGGGCGGGATTCTTGGACTGCCTACAAAGTCCTCCGGAAGTCACGCGCGCAGCTTTGGTACCCAGAGCTGCGACACAGCAAGTGCCTATGTACCCAATGCTTCGAGGCGTGCATGGCTACGAAAAGCATACTGAATGCCTACCCCAGGATGAGGAGATGCAAGTTCGAGCCGACTTTTCGAAGTTGAATCTATCCCATCAGACCTGCTGTCAGCACGGTTGCGACTCACACGAGGCGGTTTCATTTTCTATGATGTATCAGATGATTCTGAAGATCAAATTGATAGGATAACTTGGTCGGGGTGCATACGATTTGAGTTGAAGAAAAGAACAAAAGGCTCAGATCATAGCAAGTGAGACACACGTCTTCGAGAACGTTCCTGTGTTCTTCTCTGCATCCCGTAGCCAAGACACCATGCCACAACACCAAAGGTGGCACCCAATATCCTTGCTTTTTTCTTTTTTTTTTTCGTCTCTCATCACGCATCATGTCTCATCGCGTGTTGAGCCCAGAATACCCATTCTCTGCTTATATTACCCTAGCTGGTACATGCAAGAAAGCATAGGTGCCCGACGTGAACAACACGGCCAGGCACGATGCCTTGATCAATCTCTGGCCCGATCGCTCTTTGGCCCCCGGGCAGAAGAAAGTAAAAAGACAAAAGAAATGTTGCTTCAGCTCAGCCTCTCTCGTTCAATTATACCCAAGGACTTGCGAGGTGTTTCACTTGTATTTTTTTTCTATTCCCCTGTCAGTGCGCATATGTAGCATTGCATCCTCTGCCCTCTTATTCCCCGGCTCTCCAGAACATTGTGGGGGGGGGGGGGGGTCTCCTTTTGTTGTACTTTTCCTGGTGCTATGTTCAGCCGTAAACCCATTGCAAAGTCTCCTGCGCACAAAGAAGGGAACGGAAATGAGGAAACATGAACCGTGAAACAACATGAAGGAACGAGCGGGAAAAAGCAAAAACAAAAAAACAAAAAAAAAAAAAAAAAAAAAAAAGAAGAAGAAGAGGAAGAGGAAGAAGAGGAAGAAGAGGAAAAGCAAAATAATGTGACATAGCCGCCGTGCGAGACACCAGGGCCTCGCTGCCGACGGGTCTCACTGTCAGCAGAGGAAAGGACAACAAGATCGAAAGCAAGGGTCGCGGGATCATGACCCTTGCTTTGTGAGTCTTGTCTTTTACCCCGCCCATGCAACCATTGCACTTCTCAACTCTTACCAGAAGCTTGGAAAAATAGAATCATATTGCCCGGGGGTTGAGGTTCCATCGGATTTTTCCTTCCGGATGGTCGGTCGTGTTCGAAACAAGGAAAACTAGCGAGTGCAGACGGACTTGTTTCCCGGATGTCCGGTTCCTGATGGGCTGCGGTGCTTGGCAGGGGAAATGCAACAGTACTGTTTCTGCTACCTCCCCTGCACATGCATATGTACATATATGTGCTTGCTTTTCCACAGCAATTAATATACGAGGACACGTATCGACTTAAGTGTCGCAGCATGCAATCGGGCTTTACCGCAGGTCACTCCACAGCAAGCCAAGCAGATTTCTTCCACGCCAACTACAATAGGCAATTGAAAGAGATGATGGTACGGTACATGCGGCATATTTTGCAAATAATGCAGAGACGCGAGAAATGCCAAATTGACGAAACCGAAGCGAAAACTGCGGAGCTGAAATTCCCATCAAAGATCGTGGCTCTACCCAACACACCGCCCAAGACCCGACTTTTGACATGGGCAACAAGATGGCCTGGGCAGTAAGATTGAAGCCACATGGATACTATCTGGTGTACAATTGTACATTGTGGTGGGCAGGGCTGTTGGTGGTCCCTTGTGACCGCCATTTGTGAAGTGGGCAGATGAGACGAGGTCAAGTGACCGCTCGAGGTCAGCCCAGGGTACACGCCGTCGTGAACTCTTCCAGATTCGAACATCCGCCAAGGTGCCGAGCGCGAATGAAGCCCGATGACGCAGACCCATCCTCGAGCAGCACGCACGCAGCAGCCAAGACGTGCGTGTCCTCGACCAGGCTTTCGGAAAAACAGAACAGGGGGGGCCCCCTTGTCACGCCGCGCTTTGATGCATGCGTGCATGCATGCGGGTATGACGCATCGCGGCTTTCGGGCCAAGGCGGAAAAGCGTAGAGAGTCATGTGTTGGACGGGATCGCGAGTAGTGCTGCCGATTGGGGCGCGAATGCATGCATGTGCGTATGTACTCACGGACTGGTAGATTGACGGAGGGGGAGGAGAGAAATTTGTTGCAAGGAGACAAAAAAGAAGGAGAAGCAAAGAAGAAAATAAACTCGGTGTGACGTTATTTGGCGATGACACAGGGAATTTCGATCCGGGACAGCGTGCATGCGCCGTTGACGGATGGACGGAGTCGTTATCCATGTACCCGAACGTTTCAACAGAGGGGCAGACAAGCATGATGAAAAAAAGCTTTTAAATAAGGAAATCAAATAGGAAAAAATAAGACAGAAAGGGATTTGTTTTTTTCAAAAAAATCCACGTCTTTATATGTCATCACGTAGGTGAGACTACGTTCACTGGGACGCAAGTGTTCACTGTGGTACACATGATCAAGATCAAGGAGAGAGACGATGAGATGATGAGAGTAATTGATTGAACTTTCGAGATGTTCTCGTGAATCACGCTAAATAGACCAGCAAAAGATGGAAAGCTTCCAGGCATCCAGCATCTAGCGTCCAGATATACAAATATTCATACATGACATGAGCCGTAGCTCTTCATAATTCCCGTGACGGTAGCGTCGTGCGTTACCCTAGGTATCCCATCCAATAGCGCCATGCTTGATAAAAGACCAGTACAGAAAGTCTCGCAAAGGAGATGAGATAGTAGGCTCGCCAAAACAATTTGATATGTAGGCAGGGAAAAGAAACAAGAAAAAAAAAAGGTGGTAGGATGGTAGTGGGCCAATGAGATGAGTTGATGAGAATAACCTGACCAGGTGTGATTGGTGAGTGAATTCTCGAAATTAGGAGAAAAGGAATCAGATCAAAACTCGGCAGAGTGTTGTCGGATCTCGCTGGCGTTGAAGACGACGCCGCGTCTCTTCCAGCCACCCTTGTTGGAGTGGTCAAGGGTGTCCAGCGACCTCATGGGCGGTCTGCTGGGGGCGGTGCAGCGCTTACGGCTGAAGTTGGGCATCTCCAATCCCGAGTCTCTCGAGGCGTCCGATTCGTCGTCATCAGAGAAATCGTCGAAATCGAGCGTCTGAATGGTGGAATCAGACCAGCGCGAACAGGGCATGGCAGGTCGCTTAGCCAGCTGCAGCATGTAGTAGTCCCGAGAGTCTGATGACGAATCGTCTTGGTCGGCGGATGTCATCTGTGATGGCTGCAAGACCATCTCCTTGGGCTGGGAGAAGTGTAGTTCCTCTGCGCGGCACAACGTGTACTCCTCCTCATCAACCATGGTCTCGCGGTCTTCGTCATCCGCACCAAAGCTCTCATCGTCGGTAGAGTCGTCATGAAAGATGGATTGGGATGCGTAGGGGCTGCTCTGCTTATAGATGATCATTGGTCGTTCGTGCAAGCGCGGTGGTGGTTGGAATGTGGGATGTTGGCTGAGCGGGCTAGCGCCATTAGAGCCAGAGCCCATTCGCGGAGGTGCCGACGATGGCATCGGCAGACGGGCCGTTGATGTGGAAGAGGACGACGACACGGATGTGCCGGAGAGAGAGCAGCCCGAGAAAGAAACCTTGCGAATTTGGAGGTCTTTAGGTGTGGCCGTCTTGCGTCGTTGGCCGAAGCCGTGGCCAATGTTGCCTAGGACGTGCATCTTGATTGTCGTTTGAAGATTTTGTTGAAGCACCCAAGTTTTATCTGTTGATTGTCCGAATAGACGGCAATCCCCTTTACTATATGGTATGGTGTGTTCGATTTCGGTTGTAGGTGATGTAAGTTATCAAGCTGGTGATGAGAAGCGAATTATCCGGCTCGAAAGGTTAATTGGAAAGATTAAAAGTAGCGATTGGGATATGATAAGGTAGAGTTTCTGGACGTTGTTATTATATGTGATTCATCAGACAGGACGTGGTCTGTATGGTATTGTTCAGGGATGCTGATGAGCTTGTAGTCTGGTAAATGTGCCGAGAGAGTGAGTTGGAGATCGAAGCGAAGGATGCAGGATACCAAGACGGGAAGACATTCGGTACATATGTATATCCATGATTGCCAGGGGTGTTGAGAGGTGCTGCTTGTTAGTTGCAACTTTCTCGACGCCATGGCCCATAGACCATGTACGTCAACTAGGCTGGGTCTGGTCCAGGTTTTCGACGTCTTGGCTTGAAAGAGCGAAGACGTGACCAGGGTGCAGCGACGGATGAGAAGATGGGGGGGAGTGTGCATAGGAGCGGATGGGGGGGTGGAAGGGAGTGGCGGGGAGTGCTAGAGGGGTGGGTGGGGGTAGGTGGGGTGGATGGGGTGGATGGGGGGTGTGAAGGGATGCGCAGCGAGGCCGATGAGCTGGCTTGGGCGAGTGCGGAATCGGGAATAGCGCGCTCAGTAAGGGAGGGTGGGGCCTCGAGATTATGGGCTCTGACTTGCACCTTCCCAAGGCCGCCCTTCCCCCACCCTCGACACGATGCACGATGCACGCGATGCAATCGACGCATGCATTTATTCATTGACCACAAACGACACATTCACGTTTTACACACACACACACACACACACACACACACACTCACTCACACTCACATTCACTCACACGCTTTCACGCATCCACTCACACGCTTTCACGCCTCTACATATTCGCACCACATCTCTCCGCACTCTCGCTAACACGACAGCCCCTGCCCAGCCCATCGTCGGATCGGTCGCGGCTCCGCCACCAAAGTGCCTCTAACCCTCGTGCTAGCCATCTAGCCTTGTGCCTGGTCTAGTTGGGTACGAAAAAAAGAAAAAGAAAAAAAAAAAGGCAAGGTGTGTATTGTGAATATCCAGCGGGGTGCGGCCTCGGTCTCTGACAACTGTCCGTGACGATAGCCGCAAAGCTGAAACATATTGGCCTGCATACGGCTATGGTTTTTGTTGGTCCCTGTGCGGGATGAAGCCGTTCCAACACTAGCAAAAGAAACCCACCCATCTCTGGCTGCTTCTGTCTGGATGTTCATTTGAGATCGGAGGCTATCTCGCGACCGACGTGGTTCAGTTCATCTTGCTAATTGTGCTACACAACAAGGTATCAAGACATCTCCCCCCCCCCCCCCCCCCCAAAAAAAAAAAAAAGACGCCGAAGCCCGGCGGCGGCCGGTGAAACGCGAACACCAAGACACCAGACATGAGAGTGAGCCAGCGTGTGTATGTATTATGTATGTGTGTTTTGTTGTGTGTGTGTGGGAGAGAAATGATAACACATCCTGCCAGGACAAAGTGCGTTATTCGCAGAGAAGCAGAATTAGGATTACAAGCTGGAGCACAATCCGAAGTGGCCTTGAGAAATATCATTGTGCTCAGGGGTAAAAAAGAAAGGAGTGAAAAAAAAGCAACTCCCTCGCAAATTCCAAGATTTGGTAAGGCCATCAATTGCATCGTACATGCCGATGCCGCCAATGACGGCACAGCTCAAAAGACAATTATGTAATCTCGTGTCAACCTCGGCAGCGATGTGCAGCACAGCCGAGTTGATTGTGATAATCCCAACTTTTGCAGCAGCAGCGGCAACAGCAACAAAGCCGCCTCGTCCCTTGAAACTGCCACCATCGCGTGTTGGCCTCATTAAAAAAAAAAAAAAAAAAAAAAAGTCCATCGTGTCCAAGCGGCTAGTGTCTTTGCAGTCTCCAGCCATAACTCTCCACAACTCGGGTGTCTGTGTGTAGGTTCTACTATGTGAGTGATGAGTGATGTGCGGAATGACGGAGGATTTGCACATCCGCGCGCAGCCAAGCTTATTGCGTCAAAGACAGGGGGGGCGCGGCGGAGACATTCTTTGAGGCTCGTGTCACCGATTCCGTCGGGTCTCCCCCCCCCCCCCCCCCCCCCGGTCGGCGTCTGGTCATGTCATCAAGATCCGGAGGCGGTGGATGTCTTGCTGCTATTGTTGGAACCTGATGACAAGCAGAGTATTTTCGGCAGCGGGCTTCACTTTCTTGTGCGTTCGGCGACTACATACCAGCCACCAGCCACATGCCACATACAGTCCGGAGATTGCCGCGTCCGGACGCAGCACAGCGCAGCACAGGCACAGGCACAGAATCGTTCGGTATGACAAGAGCCAAGCGTCGACATGCACAAACCAGGCACACCAGACATCAGCAGTGCATTTTGTCTGACTGATGTTTCTTTTCTCTTTATCGAATCACCATGTTGATGATTTGCATGCACTAGCTCCTCCTCGCGTGCGGATAGCAATACCCGCGTCTAAGCTGCGCCGTCTGTGCCTTTTTGTGGCCGGCCCGTCGGTCGCGCACGGAGAAGGAGAGAGGGACGAGGTTGGACGGTCCAAAAGCTTCGCAGCCACAAGTCCACTTGACGTGCAACCCGGCCGGATAACTGTCGCCATGGAAATGGGGTTGCGGATGGGCATGGGCGAGGCGCCGTCCGGGTTGGCCAGATTCCGGAGGCGCGGCAAACTCTAAATCAGAGGCGAAGCTCGCCCGGGCCGTCTAGCCGCGCAGAGTCGTCGCAGAGTCGTCGCAGACACGTCTCGTTAAGAAGTGTCTGCATGTTTACTCACTCACTCACTCACTCACTCACTCACTCACTCACTCATCCACTCATCCACTCATCCACAAGCCAAAGTCGTACCCACCAGGCACATGTTTATATTCTGTTTTCCTCTCGCCCCGTAGTCGTGAATTGTCTGGTCTAGTCGGATGCGTCCAGCACAGACCGGCACCGTCCAACGGTACGGCATGTACACTAGCTAGATGCGAAATAGTCTAGCCTAGCAGATTCCGGACCTCGAAACGCGAAAAAGTGAGTCGAGTACGAATGCGGGCTGGTGGGACTCGCGAGATCATCCCCGCCCGTGATTGGATGGATCCCTGTGTGCAACTTTTTTCCCGTTATCCAGTGCCTTGGCGGGTGTCATGTGATGCCAGACCCAAAGCTCTTACTACCATATGAGCGCACACAGACACAAGTACAACTCCCCCCATCCACCCAGCAAACGACGCCCCATCAAGGTTGGACCCTTGATTCCGAAAACATGCATCTGAGCCCCGCGTCTCATTTCCATTCCGGGGCGCGGCAGACCGTCGGTGCATGTCAAGCAGTGTAAAAGTATAAACGGACGGTGGTCACTATTCGCTGTTTCTTATGCCAAAAAAGTTAATATTAAAAAAAAAAAAAAAAAAAAAAAAAAAAAAAAAAAAAAAAAAAGAGGGGAAAGGGAAAAAAGAAAGGCAGAAAAAGAAAGTATAAAACAAAATAGACGCTTTTTGTTTCTTTTGCGCGGAAGATAAATACGCGCGCTACCCTTTCTTGCAGGACCCTTTTTTGTTATTTTTTTTTTTTTTTCGTAACAAGTAATGGAATAGGGTTGCATTTAGGCCCTTTTTTTTTGTATGTGCAGCGGTTTCAGGCTTGAATCGTTTCTGTCGTAAAATACTTGCGCATCGAGGCTCTTCTATCGTGACTTGCGTGCACTGCTGCCTCTTTTTTTTTATATATACCTTTTCGTCGTTATAGACGGGTGACGTCAGGCAGTGTACGAGCATCTCCTGTGGCTGTGCCTGCGCTGTGCCTGCGCTGTGCCTACAAGCGGATGAATCGCATCTCGACCCCGACCCAGGCGGACACTGACCGGCTCTAGCACCGCCTCGTTAAGCGACCGCGTCTAAAAATAATAATCTATGTCGGCCTCTTTTTTTACCCGCGTAGTGACCGTTTTTTTTTTCACTTCTTATTGCAGTCTTTTCTTTTTCTCTTTCATTTTACTCATTCCTCTTCATGTTTACGATCCCAATCGTAGCCTATACTTAGCGGAATCGTGGATTTGTTTTTTTGTTTTTTCCCCTTGTAAGCTGTCTTTGCTCTAGACCCCTAATTTACTACTCTCCTCGTAGTAATACTATTCACCTTTTTTTTTCCTCTCCCTTATTTTCCTTTCTTTTTTTTGCACACTCTTTTCTTTTTCTCTTTTCCTCCTACTAATTCCTCTTTATGTTTACGATCTCAATCGTAGCCTATGCTTAGTGAAATCGTGGATTTGTTTTTTTTCCTGCCGCCGTCTTTGCTCTAGACCCCCAATTCACTGTCTCTTATAGCAATACTATTTACTTTTTCCTTCCCCCCTTATTTTTCTTTCTTTTTTTTTATACTCTTATTTTTTTACTTATTCCTCTGTGTATGTCTACGATCCTAAGCGTAGCCTATACTTAGCGGAATCGTGTTTTTTTTTTCCTGCAGCCGTCTTTGCTCTGGACCCCCAAATTACTATCTCTTATAGCAATACTATTTACTTTTTCCTTCCCCCCTTGTTTTCCTTTCTTTTTTTTATACTCTTTTTTTTACTAATTCCTCTGTATATGTCTACGATCCTAAGCGTAGTCTATACTTAGTGGAATCGTGATATTTTTCTCTGCAGCCGTCTTTGTTCTGGACCCTTGATGTACTCTCCTCGTAGCAATACTATTTCTCTTTTTTTATTTTTGTACCCTCTTTTTTTTCTCCCAAGGTCCTGCTCCGTGGACCCTGCTCCGTGGACCCTGCTCCGTGGACCCTGCTCCGAGGACCCTGCTCCGAGGACCCTGCTTCGAGAGTCTCGGTATTACTCTCTTCCTCCCCCCGACAGTAAGCTTCCGGCGCATGGCATCGCAATGTAGCTTTCCTTTTACACTTTCCCACAACAAACAGCTTAGTCCGCGTCCGGCGAGAACGGGTCGTCTCTCCCGCTGACTCGTTCTGGACCCTTAATTTGCCGACGCTCCTCTCAGCGACGCCGTAGGAAAACCCTAATCTCGTGTTTTGCTTCTTTTTTTTTTTTTTTTTTTTTTTTTTTTTTTTTTTTTTTTTTTTTTTTTTTTTTTTTTTTTTTTGCCAACACCCCCTCTACCACAGAGTGTGGTTCATTAAACCGCATCCCCTCTTGACCCTTTCATACGATAGCTTCCCTTCTCAACGCTGATCTTGGTCCACGCCTGGCGAGACCGAGGCCCTCATCTGGCAACCTATTCTGTGTTCTGGACCCCTTCTACCCTCTTTTTTTTTTTAGCAAGAGTAACCCTTTTCTATAGAGGGGTCTTTTTTTTTCTTTCTTTTTTTCTTTTTTTTCTTTTTCCTTTCTTTCCTTCTTACTCCTTCTTTTCTTTTTCTTTCGCATTTTCTTCTGTTTTTAATATAGCCTTATTATTAGTAAAACAAGTTCCCTCTTTCAGCAGTCGCTTTCCTTCAGGAACACTGCTTTCCTTCACGATGCACAGATTAGCCTATGCCTAGCACGATCGGGTCCCCTTTTCGGCTGCTTGTTCTTTGTCCTGTCGGCCTACGTGCTACTCTGTTTGGCGTGAGATGTGTAATTGAATGTTTTTTTTTTTGTTTTTTTAACAAAAAAAACCATGGGAAGAATCACAGAAATCATCCTCCTGCCAAGACTTCACCCTCGTTGTACGCGCTGCGGTGGGCAGCACGCACCAGGGATTTGGAATAGAAGGCGCAGCACCCCCCCCCCCCCCCCTCTGATTGACAGAGGGCGGCGGCGAGGCTGCATGCCGCGGGGTCTGGACTCCTCGAAAAGTTGCCGACCAGCAGAACACGTGCTGCGTGCGATTTGTCATTGCATCACCCCAGCAGGAGCGACGTCTCTCGTCGTCAGGCAGGCAGGCAGGCAGGCGGGCTCAGAAGACGGGCCAGACCCGGTAGCGTGGCGGGTGGCGTGGCTGCTGGCGTGGCGGGTGGCAGATGCGTCGTCTGGTCCAGACAAACGCTCGCGGCCCACAGCCACGCAGCCCCACGATTGCCGACCGACCGAGTCTGGGCACGTCTGGCCTGGCCTGGCCGACTGTAATTTCCCCCAAGATATTAGACCCCGAACGCCTTGATCAGTTGCCGGTCCCGTCGCTATTTTTTTTTTTTTTTGATTTTTTTGTTTTTTGAAAAAAAGACCAGCACATCATCCTCCATTGAATTATTCATCTTGATTTCATTTCGTCATCTTCCACCCTGCTGCATCCCAGGGCTGATTCGCCCGTCCCTTGTCGTTCATGTCATCCCCCCTACGCGAGTCAACCCAGTACCAAGCGGCCGGGAAGGGTTCAGGATACGAAGGAAGACGGGATGGATGGTGGGTGGGTTGCGCGGCGGGCCGCACATCAGGCACAAACTGCGCCTTGGGGTCTGACGAGCGAGGGGCGGCGTTTCGGGACGTGACAAGTCGCTTTTCATCTTGTTTCTTTTCCTTGTTTCTTGTTATTTCTTGTCTTTTTTTTTTCTTTTTTTTTTCTTTTTTTTGTCTTTTTCTTTTCAATAATATATCTCCCCCCCCCCTCTCCCTTTGGTCTTATTTCTCCCGTCATGCCACTCAGTGTCCCATGTCGTGTCATTTCATGGTCAATAGTCTGGCGTCGGGCATTGGTCCCGTGTGTTTTGGCCTTTTTATATAATGTATGTGAGTGCGCCGCCCCCATCTCGGCTTGCGCGCCCCTGGTGTTGTGCGTGGTCTCTCCTTTGTTTGTTTGTTATCCTTTTATTATTATTGTTAATCCGCCGCCTGACTTGGCAGCCCGGCGAATTCGCGGTCACGAGGCGCGGCGCAACGCACGCACCAGAAACAATTTCCAGCTGGAGTAATCATACGAGCCTCTTGAACCTATACGCACACGCACACGCACACACACACACACACGCACACACAAAAGTCTGGTGGCATGCCCATGCAGACTTTGTACATGTATTGCTGACAATGGACAGAATATCGACACATGCCACGCACGCAGCTTGTACGTCTGGACGCGCATACGGCACAGCACACAGCGCACAACAAGGCGAGGCGGCTGATGCGTTGACCCATGTGCATCAACACTACCGGCATGTGCGACCAGCAATGCTGTCAGCAGTGCTGTCAGCGGAGCAATTTTTTATTTTTTTATTTTTTTCATTTTTTATGATGATTTGTTGCCAATACCCCCCCATGCCTTTCATTGTTGGCAGACGGGATGGTGGTGGTCACCAGCCACAGCCACAGACACAGCCACCAGTCACACCGACAAGGCTGGCAGCCAGGCAGCTCATCAGGGCGGCTGAAAAGGTACCAACCAGCCACAGCCAATGCCGCCGCCGCATCGTCTCCCCGCAACAAGGAACCAGACTGCACGTGCATGCAGAGCGTCGCCGTCCCCTGGCGCTGCATCACGTAACATCGCATCGCATCGCACGACTGCATCTGCAGGTCCCAGTCGTCAGGGCGCTGCAGCCCTTTTTGCTTCTGACAGGTTGCACTGCCCATTCCAGCTCTGTTTCTCGTTTCCTCCGTTATGATCACTTTTTTTTTTTTTTTTTTTTTCTTAGCGACGGACTGATGTCTGGTATGGTGCAATGCGACTTTCACAGGCCTCCAAGACTCGCACCCGTGCATCATGCCACGTCTGGGCCAATGCCATGCATGCTCTCGGCGTCATCAGCATTGGTAGAATGATGTCAAGACGGCGATCAACTGCTGCTGCCCCGTCGGAGCCACGGAGCAATCATGAGCATGGGCCGTTCTGTGCACTGCGCCGCCCCCATGCATCCTCGGCGCCGGAGCCCCGGTAGCTCTGAGCTCTGGAGCTGATGCGCTGCGGCGCTGCAGCTCTGTCGACAATTCGCTGCGTGCGTGTGCTGCATGCTTGACGCTGATGTCAGCAGCCTTGACGGGTCTGTGCCACAGAGCCACTTGCTCCTCCCGCGCCACACCCGCCACTCGCTACCTTACCCGCCCAGAGACGGGTTGCCGTGCGAAGCGAAGCGCGAGGCGCGAGGCGCGACGGCGAAGCGGAGACTCATCGCATGGACACGTCCCCGACGGCGCTTCGCCGATGAGACGGTACATTGTACGGCTGCATGTAACCATCTGGCCATTGTGAAGAAAGTGGGGGCGATTGTATGTGTATATACATTGTATGTGTATATACATTGTATGTGTATATACATTGTATGTGTATATACATTGTATGTGTATATACATTGTACATTTTAAATCACCCATCACCATTCCTTACCATGTGATTTCTATTCTGCGCATCAACTCAATCGATCCCAGCGACCGCCTCCTCTACAAACACGCGACGTCATCCAGCGTGGACAAGTACATGCAAGCGGTACGCAGATGAATGCAGCAACGGTCAGCCTCGATGACCCATGCCGCCCCGAAACCGCCTCCCCCAGCCTGCGACCACTCACGCGCCGAGACGCGCGCCGTCTACCTATTGTGCTTGTGCTTCGTCGTCGTACAATAGCGAGCCTGATCGGGTTCCCCCCCCCTGTCTTTCTGTCCTTCTGTCCCCTCCCTCCTCTTTGAACACGGCCGATGAGTTGAAGTAAATGTTGTACTTTCGTCTGGTATGATCAACTGTTGATGAGAATTCTGCATCCTGTCGTGGCTTTTTTTTTTTCTTCGACGCCGATCACTTCCCCCCCACCCCCTTGTTTTTTTTTTTTTTCTTTTTTTCTTCAAAGGTGCCCGTGCGAGTCTCTGGCAATGGGGAAAGGAAAAAAAGAAGGAAGTATTGAAAAGAAAAAGAAACGAGAACATGGCAATTATTCCATGTTACATGCTATACGTCATTGAGTCTTGATGCTTGGATATCCAGACTTGATGTGGGGAGGCACGACGAAAGACGAGAGATAGCATGTGCATCGCAGAGGGCTCATTCTCGTTCAAGCCATCTGATTTGTGCCCAGGCTGGGTGGGATGGATGTATTGATGGTACCTGATATTGCGGAGTTGGGGGCTTCGGATGGCTGTTTATTCCACGCTTTTCCCACACACACTTTCACACGCACTTCCACACACACTTGACACTTCCACACACACTCGATGTTTGTACACACACTTTTCAACTTGACACTTGACACTTCCCACACACACTCGACTCTTGACACTTTCCACACACACGGCCGCTCACGACGCCATCTTCCGTTCCTCTGCCAATCACGCACCACCACCATGTCACTCACATTCAACTCACTTCCCGATGAACGGCGATCCAGCCATCAGCCAGTTCACACACACACTTACACACACACACTTACACACACACACACACACACCCCTCCTCCTCCTCCCCGCGCCATCTCATGCAAGCCACGCCTGCGACAGCACGACAAGCTCCACGATCCCCATTCAACAAAACCTCACCCATCTCGATGCCACTATTTCCCGCCAGTGCAATATAGGCAAGATGAAATCCCGGCCCCCCGATCTCCAGCCACCACCCCCCTCCCAGACCCCATGAAAAGAAAAGAAAACGTCAGTGGCGCACCCTCTACGTCAGCGTACCTCGCACTCACCCTCATCGTTGCACGTGAACGGGGGGGGATGAGAACAGCTCTCCCCGACATTGTAAGCATATTACCTTGAAGGGCAATTCCTCTTGTAGCTCCACTGTGTTTTTCTCTCGTTTCTCTCGTTTCTCTCTTTTCTCTCTCTCTCTCTTTTTTTCTTTTTTTCTTTTTTCTTCTCTTTTTCTACTCGCTTCACTCCCGCCATCTCGATGTAATCGTGTAAAGCGTCGGTTTATTTCTTGCTTTTTCTGGCTGGGCACTGTACCTGGAGGTGCACCAGAGACTAGAGACTGCGACTAGAGACTGCGATTACCGATCCCCCCCCCCCCGTGTTGAAGCGTCATGTGTAGTTCCTCCGCCCGCTCCGCCTCATGCTCCCCAGATCGGAAGCCACCTCCCCGATAATCAGCACACACCGCACCATACACCAGGAACACGAGATGAAAGGAGATAGTTTTTAGTATTGTTTTTTTTTTTTCATTATTTTCCCGCAATCGATCGACGTCTTCTCTCTGCGCACGTATGGCTGGCTACCTAGCCAAGCAGGCGGCCCCGCTTTCGTCCCATGAACCAACCCCCAAGTGCTTCGTTCCCCGTCTTAATTCCGGCTCGATTTCCATGACGACCCCCTCAGATCCGTCCCCCTTTTCGTGTGTGCGTGCGCGCGTGTGTTTCTCTCCAGTGTCATCTCCATCTTTCTCAGCACACCATGTTATTTTTGTACATTGAGCATTTTCTGGCGTTGCCCGGTGCTCTGCTGTATTTTGAGTATGCTGCGCTCTGTGCTTGCTGGGTCCTTTCCTGTGTCTTGTCGGTATCCTCTGCGCAGAACCACGCGGGCTTGTGGTTCTGCATCTGGGGTGCAGCGCCATTGAACTTGCTGTTCTTGTTTTTGTTTATTTTTTTTTATTTTTTTTTTGGTAGTATTGTGTTGTGTTGTATTCGAGCTGGTGTCTCATCGCTCAGCAGACCCTGCGGACCCTGCAGCATCCATCTAACCAGCTGTACACGTCAAACGTCAAACTCTCCTCCGCACACACTCGTAGTGCTGTCTTGGTATGCCCTCATCTCGATATGCCCTTTTCTATCCAGATTCCCGCCCACGCCCGTACGTTCATCCTGCTATGCCATGAACCATGTTTGTCCACCCCCATCTCAGCACCCATATGCTATCCACATCCCATGTGTCCATCTCGATGCCGTCTCACTGTCGGTCCTCCGCGGCATCGTCTCGCTACGTCATCGCACGTACTTACTTCCTTACTTTTCTTTTTTTTTGCTTTTTCTTCGCCCTTCCCTTTCCGCATCGACCTCCCGTCAACATCGATTTCCACGTGGTGTGCCCGCCTCATCACGCAAGGGAGAACAAACACACACACACACACACACACACACACACACACACACACACACACATGGACCAACGTACAGTAAACAAACACCCACTCCCCACCCCCGCGTCCGCTTTCCCACAAGCTCTTTTCTCTTCCTCCCGTGAGACAATGTCCTTTTTTTTTTTTTGTTTTGTTTTCCTTTTTCCCCATCGCGACATCTCAGTCCAAGCAATGAAATCATACCAGCGCAATACATGTAAGCCCTACTAGGTATACTACTTCCGCTTAGATACCCTACAATCGACAACTGAATCCACTCTACATCCCGCCCTCGACAGACGGTCCATCTCGATTTGTTTTGTTTTTGTTTTGTTGATTTTTTTTTTTTTGCAGAGGGCCCTATGATCGAACTTTCTGGTGCCCGATCCATCGTAGAGACGGGACTGGGGAACTAAACATCATCTTGCGCACACTTGGCTTTGCTTTGCTTTTCTCTTTTCCTCTTCTTTGCCCGCCTTTCCTACATCGTGATTCGTGGTGAAGCCACTTTTCCGCGTTCGATGGCCCTACTCATCAAGCACGCAAGGGGGGGGGGGGGGGGGGGGGGGGAAG